>CM076981.1:0-55000 GCA_039105355.1 Benthosema pterotum | reverse complement strand
TATAGGCCTACTACCTGTATTTAAACCACTGCCCCCTTCATATTACATTTCTCCCCATTACTGCTGCATTACCTACCTCTTTGTTCATGTTCATGCTCAATACTCTTTTGTAGTCATTTCATGTTACTCACTACCATTTACAGTTCCAAAAATTAAGTTGTTCATGAAAGATGCAACGTGTTGCAACCTGTCAAATTACTTTACTTTACTATTCTCAATATTTTCCAAAATTGGAGTGAGTGCCAGTCACCAGTGTGTGAGAGCTGCACAATGGCCCCAACTCTAGTGTCTAGCCTAGTGTACTGCAATTCTGAAATCCTTAAATGAAGTCTTTTTTAATAATGTATTCAATCAGGGCGTCTGTGTTGGAGCACCTCAGTGCGGCCGCGGAGTGGATGTGCAGCCTCTTCCAGAGAGAGATGGAGACACTGAATACGTTGCTGGCAGCGAGACAGAACCAACTTCTGGACATGATGACTCTGCAGCCGTACGTCAAGCTGCACAGAATAGGTTGGTTGACGTTCTGTTGCATGCTTTGTTTTGTCCAGTTGTTGCTCGCACCAATGTTGTCAGATTGTGGGAGAGACATTCTATACCATCTAAAAATAGGAGTTTAAGAAAAGCATTGTGTACTGCTGGTGATGGTACTTTTCTTCTCCTTCTGTCTTCCTGCGTAAAGAGATTTCCACTAAACATCAGGAGAGGAGATTCATTCTGGTCAAGGAGGAACCACAACCTCCAGAGATTAAAGAGGAACAGCAGAAGAGCGGATCCAGTCTGCTCAAGGAGGAACCACAACCTCAACAGATTAAAGGTAGGGGAAGTGTTATGTATTTGAATAACGAGGCAGGGCACACGTTTAACGTCTTTATATAATAACTGGGAGTAGCAGCAAAAACACACACGCACTAGAGGGGATCATCACAACATTATAGTATACTGGCACTTGTGAGCATGCGCAGTAGAACCACGCTCAAGCTATGGCAAGTCAGTTAGGACAAACAGTACTGGATCAACCCAGGTACCAATACACCACATCACCTCCCCCTTAGCTTGAAGTAAGGTCCGTATAGTGCAAAATCAATATAAACATTTCAATACTGTAATAATGTAATATTCAACTATTCAATGCAGTTATATTGAACTCTTCAATGCTGCAGCAAATATAAACTCAAAATGACATTTCCTGTGCCAAATATTGCATTTAAACTCAAAATAAACTCAACCCTCTTTAATTAACTAAAGAACAACTCCCTTGAAAAGGATTTAGTCCCTGTAGCCCTGCGGTCGCCTGACAGTACGCGCAGAGCGTCTCAAAGTCACTGTCTCTATGTCAGGCGGCGCAGGCGGTTCCAGCTCGAAAACTGGTGGTTCGGGCACAGTAGATTCCGGTCCACAGAAGTCACTTGCCCGCTCAGCTGACTGAGTTTCACCGTCAGGTCCTGGATCTGAAGTACCTTCAGGTCCCGGATCTGAAGTGTCAGGAAGGTAGCGAGGTCTCAGCTGATCTCCGTGACGCCTTTACACTTGGTCTGTTGTCTCGCTGTGCACTTGGTATGACACTGGACCAGTCTGTCGTGTCACTACTCCTGGGATCCATTTGGGTTTTTCTCCTGCAGTGTTGCGCAGATACAGAGTCATTCACGTCGAACTGTCTCTCGGCAGCCTGACTGTCATGTTTCTCCTTCTGCTGGTACTGCCTCCTCCTCACTCTCTCGGTGATGCTCGGTTTTAGGAAATCCAGCCGCGTTCGCACATGTCTTTTCAGGAACAAGTCTGCTGGTGACTCTCCAGTTGTGCTGTGGGGAGTAGTGCGATAGCGCAGCAGGACGTGTGAGATCTTGTCCTCAACACTCAGGTTTTCTCCTGCGAGCTTCTTCATGCCTGCTTTGAAAATGGCAACATATTTTCAGTCCATTTGTAGCTGGATGCTTCGGAGCACTAGTCGTGTGCAGAATTCCATTCCTTTTCATGAACTGCTGAAACTCATCTGACATGAACGTCGTAGCGTTGTCACTGACAATTTGTTCTGGCACGCCGAAGGACGCGAACAGTCTTTTCAGTCGCGTAATGGTTGCAGTGGATGTGATTTGCGCCATTTTGTAGACCTCGAGCCACTTGGAGTGTGCATCAACCACGATCATGAACATGTGACCCAGGAACGGGCCTGCAAAGTCAATGTGTAGTCTTTTCCATACCTCCCCAGGGAATTCCCAGGGATGCAGCGGGATTTGGCGCGGCATGGCCAGGATCGGGCATGAGCATAATCTCAGAAGACGTCTATGAACAGTCATTCTCACATGTGCCACTAGAGGGCAGTCACGTAAAGCTAAAGGGCTACTCTGGGGAGCCAATTCCTGTCAAAGGCCAGTTCGAGGCAAAAGTGACTTATGAAAATCAAACTGCTAGCCTGCCACTGATCGTTGTGGGGGTTGAGGGTCCTTCACCAACAAGTCCTCCTGGACGACGAGTCGAAGAAGTATACAACAGTCAACACTCACAAGGGCCTGTTCGTGTACAATAGACTTTGTTTTGGTGTCACCCCCGCTGTTAGTATTTTTCAACACATTATGGAGAACCTGTTGAAAGATCTAAATGTAATAATTTACCTCGATGATTTGTTGGTTACGGGAAGAGATGAAGCCGAACATCTCGCAAACCTGGACCGAGTCCTCCAGCGACTGCAAGAGAACGGTCTGCGAGTGAAAAAGTCAAAGTGTGACTTCGGCAAGACACAGATCGAGTATCTGGGGCACGTGCTTGACGGGAAAGGAGTCTACCCATCCAAGAGCAAGGTCAGAGCCATACATGATGCCCCAGCGCCCACAAACGTCAAAGAGCTCAGAGCTTTCCTGGGGCTGGTCAACTACTATGGTCGCTTTGTGCCACAGCAAAGTACTGTTTTGGCCCCACTATACAGACTACTGAAAGACCAAACCAAATGGAGATGGGGCAAGGAGGAGCAGAGCGCTTTCGACAAATGCAAAGAACTTTTGACCAGTGACAAAGTACTAGTTCACTATGACCCGCGCCTGCCCCTTTCACTCGCATGTGATGCTTCTGCTTATGGGATTGGAGCAGTGATCCAGCACACAACGCCAGATGGACATGAACATCCAATAGCCTACGCTTCTCGAACGCTCACCCCAGCTGAGAAAAATTACTCACAGATAGAAAAAGAATCATTGGGCCTGGTGTATGGAGTGAGGATGTTCCATCAATATCTGTGGGGGCGCAAGTTTGACCTAATAACCGACCACAAACCTCTGCTTGCGCTGTTTGGAGAGCATAAAGGACTTCCCACGATGGCAGCAGCGCGCATACAGAGGTGGGCAATCATACTGTCTGCATATGACTACCACATAACCTACCGTCAGTCAGAAGAGCACGGCAATGCAGATGGGTTGTCGCGTGTCCCGCTGCCTGAGACCACAGACACAGGTACAGAGACAACCACAGCTTGCATAAACGCACTGATATACCAGCACCTGGAGGAGGCACCATTGAGTGCAAAACAAATCTCCAAGCCTACACGCAAGGACACCGAGCTCTCACGACTGTACCGGTACGTCATGGAAGGATGGCCGAAAGAGGTTCCAGAGGAGCTAAAGGTCTACCACAAAAAGAGAGATGAACTTTCTGTTGAACAAGGGTGTGTTCTATGGGGAACAAGAGTGATAGTACCTACAAAAATGAGAGAAGCAGTGCTACAAGAAATCCACGATGGACACCCTGGCATCGAAAAGATGAAGACAATTGCACGACAGTATGTCTGGTGGCCAAATGTAGACATGGATGCTGAGAGACTCTGCAAGCAGTGTGAGACGTGCCAGCTGGAACAGCGCATGCCCGCCAAGTCCCGCTGCATCCCTGGGAATTCCCTGGGGAGGTCTGGAAAAGACTACACATTGACTTTGCAGGCCCGTTCTTGTGTCTGTTTCCATGAGGACTTTCTTTCCATTTACATCAAAAGTGGCCTTGTATGGCTGTCGGCCTGCACCACTTGTGCTAAACACAGTCAATATGTCAGCATCATCATCATCATCATTTTTGTCAGTTTGCATACAGCCTGTCATTCTCCCCTCTTTTCTTTCAGTGCCTCTCTTCCCCTTTTTATCGTGCTTATTCTCACGTGCAGGTGCTGAGCCCCCAGATCTACAAGCCTTCTGGATATGCCCTATTTTGTCACATTTGTGACACTTTGCAGTTTTATAGTAGCAGTCATTTGCAGTGTGATTCTTGCCTTTGCATCTGTAGTATGCCTCCTGCTTTGAAGGCGAGCGTCGTCTTTGCTTCTCTTTTACCTTGTGAACAGACGTGGCAACATCCTCACCCTTCCTCAACTGGTGCGCGTCACGGTGGGCAGTTTCCATGTTGACAGCTAGTTCCACGGCCCTCGCAAAAGTCAGTCTATCCTCCGAGAGCAACTTGCGTTGACATGCCTCAGAACTGACCCCGCTCACAAAGCCATCTCGTAGAGCCTCGTCCAGTCTGTCTCCAAAATCACATTTTGCAGCAAGTTGACGCAGCTCAGCAGCATATTCAGTCACTGTCTGGTTGCTTTTCTGAAGACACTTACGGTACCTGAAGCGTTTGGCAATAACCAATGACTTTGGCTCACAATAGTCCTTCAGAGTGTCCACAATCTGAACAAATGTCTTGTCTTTAGGCATGTCAGGTTGAACCAAATTGCACAGTAGCCCCCACCGAACTCAGCAACACAGGGACCTTTTTCTCATCGTCGACATCATGGGCTTCAAACAGTAACTCCATGCGTTCAACGTAGGCTGACCACGATTCAACTTCAGGCTTGAACTCGTCTGGTCGTTAATAAAAGTATGCCATCTTCCCCTTCCAATTTTACTCGTCGCCAATGATGTTATGTATTTGAATAACGAGGCAGGGCACACGTTTAACGTCTTTATATAATAACTGGGAGTAGCAGCGAAAACACACACGCACTAGAGGGGATCATCACAACATTATAGTATACTGGCACTTGTAAGCATGCGCAGTAGAACCACGCTCAAGCTATGGCAAGTCAGTTAGGACAAACAGTACTGGATCAACCCAGGTACCAATACACCACAGGAAGTGATTTCACTTTTGTCAGGTATCACCCCAATTTTTTTTTTTGTTAAAATGCTCTATTATAAGGTGTGGAAACCATATATGGAGTTTCCCCCTCCCCCACGTTAGCAGAGGAGCTAATAAAAGTTCCCCAGGTGGTGGCGAATTCTCCTCCAATCAGTATCGAGCAGCAGGTTCACATAGTGTAGCTACTGTTGGGTGCCCCTAGTGCACCAGGCTGGTACTACACCATGAATTTCAAATCACTTACCCTACCTTTAAAGAGGAACAAGAGGAGGAGGCATTGAGATTTCTACATAGAGAGACCACAAGGGCTAAAACTCACTCGGGTAATACCGTAAAATACCAAATAACAGCCCTTACTCAAACAACCGCCCACTACCAAATAACGGCCCATGTACCCACACCATTTTGCTTAATAACTGCCTCCTCCAAATAACCGCCCACGTCCAAATAAGCGCCCATAAGCTGTTATTTGCAAACATATTAAATACTATTTGTATGGCGTTTGCAGACCTCCTCATTTGCCTGATGCGCACCATGCCGTCAGCATATCGCATGTCACAATTGCGACAGCAGTTCTCCACCTCTCCAAAATACATGTTTAATTCTGTCATACACAGCCACAATACAACGATTTTTTAAAACTCAGACTGCGTATTCTGTCAAACATTTAGGTCTACTGTCATTTTGTGCATCGATCTACGTTTGCGCACACGCACTCACCATACTGAATCCAAGCGTCAGCGCAGCGCATTGACTCCGATGCAATGAGATGAGATGAAAGTTGAGATTTCAAATGTCCCATCCTCACTCAGTTTTCAAGCGATTGCTGTAATTCCTACTCGTCAAGACAGTGTATATTTTATATATTTTATATTTCCATTGGGTATAGCTATAGGTCACGTTTTATATGACTTCATCAAACAATATGAAGAGAGAATCGTCCTGTACGCAGTTTAGAGCGAGCACACGTATACGGCCCTACTCTTGTCTTAATTATTAGGTGCTTTCCCAGCTGTTCATTTGATTGATTTGATTGAAAAACTGGTCACCATGTATTCTGTAAGGCCAAACCTCATTTGAAAGAATATACTGAGGCTATACATTACAATATTCTAAAATGTGAAAAGTTACACATGCAGCTGTGCAGTGTGCAACCAATTAAGTAATTACAGTCAATCATGCCAGTCTGAATCTGGGTCAGATCTATTAAGCAATGCTGCCTATAAGGTCTTCTATTCTAAATATTAAATCAAAAAGTCAATAACTTTGCCTGCTATACATAATGTTTATTATACCTTTTAATTTTGCACTAAAAACATGTTCAAGAGAAACTGTAATGAAATAATGGCCCTGTGCAGGACGGTGCAAAAATAAATAACAGCCTACTGCAAATAACAGCCCAGTACCTTATAAGCGCCCGGGGTCCGAATGGATTTTGCATAATAACAGCCCGGGCTACTATTTGGTATTTTACAGTAAATTAAACAAACAAACAAAAAGATTCACATGCAGATCAGACACAACAAACATGCAGAAATCAGCTCTTTCTCCCGAACATGTGTTGGTCCGATATACACTGCTCCCTGTTTGCTGCTAGGTTAGGTTGTCTGTCTAATGACAGTCAGACCAATAGTATGTACAAAAGCATCCTTAACACTACTCTCCAACTCTCTCTTTCTCTCCGCTCTCAACTGAACTCAAGGCTTTATGTTCTTTGTCATGGAGACTGCTTTATGTCCATAGGTGCTCTTTTTTTTTGTAGGCATCGTGCCCCACAAGAAGCCTGGCTTTGAGTTTATGAAAGCATCTGTAACAGCTTGTACTCATTTTACAGTTTAATCAGTCTCTCTTAGAAGGTGTATAACTTTGTGCATGGTAAATGGAAAAAAATATATAACAGACATTTTAGGGATCTAGTGTTCACTACCATTGTTGTTTTTTCCTGCTCCTAGCTGATGGAGACGTCTCTTCACACTGCTCTGACGTCGAACCGAGATCTGACACCGACTTCACTGAAGACAGTGACGACTGGGAGAAAAACACCAGAGGAAAACCTTTCCACTGTCAACTTTGTGACAAAAGTTTCGGTTGGTCACGGTCCCTGAAAGCACACCAGAGGGTCCATACTGGAGAAAAACCCTTTAGTTGTCAACATTGTGACAAAAGTTTCAGTCAGTCAGGTGACCTGAAGAAGCACCAGAGTGTCCATACCAGAGAAAAAACATTTAGTTGTGAACTTTGCAGTGAGAGTTTCAGAAATGTACGTACCCTGCGGAGGCACAGGAGTCTCCATACCAGAGAAACTGGTATGGACACTGGAGAACAACCCTTCCAGTGTAAATTGTGCAGAAAGAGTTTCCGTCAGCTAAGTACCCTGAAGAACCATCAACGCATCCATACTGGAGAAAAACCATTTAGTTGTCAACATTGTGACAAAAGTTTTAGTCAGTCAAGTAACCTGAAGAATCACCAGAGTGTCCATACCAGAGAAAGACCCTTTAGTTGTAAACGTTGCAGTAAGAGTTTCAGTCGTTCGGATACCCTGAGGATGCACCAACGCGTCCACACTGGAGAAAAACCTTTCCATTGTCAACATTGTGACATGAGCTTCAGTCGGTCAAATCAACTGAAGACCCACCAGAGTGTCCATACTGGAGAAAAACCCTTCCAGTGTAAAGTGTGCGGAGAGAGTTTCCGTCATTCAGCTAAACTAAAAATTCACCAACGCGTCCACACTGGAGAAAACCCTTTCCAGTGTAAAGTGTGCAGAAAGAGCTTCCGTGACGCAGGTAACCTGAAGATTCACCAACGTGTCCACACTGGAGAAAAACCATTTTGTTGTGAACTTTGCAGTAAGAGTTTCAGTCGTTCGGATACCCTGAGGATGCACCAACGCGTCCACACCGGAGAAAAACCTTTCCATTGTCAACATTGTGACATGAGCTTCAGTCGGTCAGATCAACTGAAGACCCACCAGAGTGTCCACACTGGAGAAAAACCATTTAGTTGTGAACTTTGCAGTAAGAGTTTCAGTTGTCAAAGTAATCTGAAGGTTCATCAACGCATCCATACTGGAGAAAAAACATTTCGTTGTCAACATTGTGACAAGAGCTTCCGTTGGTCAAGTAACTTGAAGAAACACCAACACATCCACAGTAGAGACAAAAGTTTAACTCTGACAGATTAGCAGAAAAGCTATAGGCTCGCTCCCATTAGGTTCAATAGTAACTAAATCATTTACAGAAAATCCTCTGTTATGAATTTGTGCAAATGAATGATGTCCAAAGACAGCTTAAAGTGTCTACTTTAGAGGGATAATTCAGAAGTTGTACGAGATACTGTCCATTAATATAGTGGTGTCAACTGTATTAATTGATTGCCAGAGTTCCATGGTGGGAGTTCTGCCCTGGTTTTGGTCAATATTACGTAGTTCTGGTCATTTTGTGGAGGTCACTGGGGGCACGCAGTAAAAGTAAATAAATCCACACAACTAACATAATTTGTATTGTTGAATAATTTCTAAAATATTAGGACCTCCTTCCTTCATTTTTGACCCCCCTATCACATGGAACTAGTTTACAGTTGCGACTACTATAATAATGGCCACTATTTCATACAGCTTAACTATACCTTTACTATACTCTGAACTATACCTTTAAGGGAAAAAATAAAATAAGTTGATGTGCTTCAGTTATTCTTAATACATTTGACAAAACAGCCTGTATTTTCACATTTCACTGTTTCCAGGGTTCATTCAGAGATAAGTGCATTCAATATAATTTATCGATTACAGTTGGATTCTTCCAGGTGTTGCCATGCCTGCTTTATATAAGCACATTTTCAGTGAAGTTGATTGAAAATAATGGCTTGTTCCCTACCTGTGTTCTGCTCAAATGAAGAGGAGTCCAAGGACCTCCATGTTCATCCATGCATTTGTGGATTTGCAAAATGTTTTGTGCCAGCCAGGTTTTATTTTTCAACTGTATAAAAAAATAACTATTTTGGAAAATATCAGATCTACCAGCTCACAGTGGCTCACTGTGAGCTTGGGAACTTACTTGGGAACTTACTTCGGAACTTTTCGGAAATTTGCGTCAGAAAGTTGAAAAGTGATGTCATCCCGAAATTTTGTTCTGGAAGCTGACTTGTGTTGTGACTCTCTCCGCTACATTGCAGTGTATGGCTGAACTTTTCTCTTTTCTGTTTGATTTGCTTTGATTGAACTTTCCATGGTCTTTATATTGTCGAGAATTGTTTCCAAATGTTCCTGTGTAATAAAAGAAACATAATGAGGGAAATCACAATGTATTGGAAAATCTAATTGAATCATAACATACTTAAGAATCACATTTAAACATTGATATTGTATTGTGAGGTAAGACAATCATCACACCCCTACTTTGGACCTCATACATCTCAGAGTAAATGTACTATGTTACACATTCATCAATACTATAATTAAGGAGTTGTCTGTCTGAATGTCTGAATGTCTGAATGTCTGAAGCGAGCATAACTCATCACTGGCTGCAACGATCACTATGATTTTTCACACAGTCATTGACCATAACATTAGGAAGAGACTGAGGAAGCCCTTTTTTCAAATTAACAAATTGTTGATTAATAATGAATTTATTGGTGAATTAAATTTCCCCATTCGCTTAACATTGGCAATTCCCTCTTCGGCCACAGGGGGCCATGCAAATACCAAAACACACACACACACACACACACACACACACACACACACACACACACACACACACACACACACACACACACACACACACACACACACACACACACACACTTTATGACTGGCCATTGCAGTGTCTGTGCGTGTGCATTAAAGCAATCCTTCATCAAATCCTTCATCATATAATGTGATGAAGGATTCACATATACCCACACAGTGAGTACATCATTTGGTGTTCATATATTCACAACGGGTAAGGCCCTAGTATTAGTAAATCTCAGAGTAAATGTTACTTATATCGTTTGGACTCCATCCGTCCCTTGAGGGGGTTGCCTTACTGGTGTGTAACTCTGGTTCCATTTGTTCATTGTACGGAAGAAATTATTTTATTACGAGAAAAGTTATGTCTTATGTCAACGAGCAAACCAGCTAAACAATCACAGGCAACAACAGGCATTCTGATTGGCTGGCTTGAGATGATTCATAATGATGGACGATGATATACGGTAATTAAACATAACACATCTTGAGAGAGTAAAATGAAACCAAATGGACCCGTAAGGGTCCAGTTGGTTTCATCTTAACGCTCCCAAGACAAATTATAATTAAACATCTGAATTAATTTTCAAGAATCTGCATTAGAAAATGTTAAAATAATTGTTATTTTGACCAAGATTTTGTCAGTTATCTCTCCTAAATTGTGGGCAAAAACTTGAAAATCGTTGGCTTTGGGTCCAACAGACTAAACTAAGCAGCAAATGGTGGTCCGTGGCTAACTGGTACGAAAAAGGTTGAAAACCACTGTTGTAGAAGGAAGAATAGGTTTATTGATCACAGTTCTCCTCCAGTCCATCAGGGGGCAACAACACTGCCTGGATGGATTCTTCATTGCGCATGCGTGAACCACTTTAACCCGGAAGAGTTGGTGTGTGTAGTTTTTATGTGTGTTTTCGTCTCGACTGTGTGTCTAGCTGTGTCTGCAGGAACAAAGAGAGCGAGCAGTGATCAGTGAAGGTAAAATGTGTCCTCCAGAGTGTGTTCTAGTGGGTATAAAGGAACACATGGTGTCAGTGGGAAAGCAGATCATAATGAGTGTTTTGAGTGGAGGAGGAGATGATGCTTGTTGTCGTCTGAAGATACACGTCAGGTAAGTTCTGCTCTGTCTCCTCTGTGATGATTTCACTGCCCTGAAACTTCTTCATCCAGTTCTATGCAGATCGCTAGCTCTGGTCCAGAGCTCCACTGCTTCTATGAGTCTGCACTCAGAACAGTGGAGCTCTGGACCAGAGCTATGACTTGTTTCTGCACAGAATCAATAATGTAATCACGATGATAAAGTTGACCAAGTTGTTGGTGTAATATCATGGCACACTTTACTTCACAAATCACCTCATGTCGAATCTGTAAACTACATGGCAATGACAGAAAATTTAGACTACAAATTTTAAAATACATTTCTCTATTTTCATTGAAAGATGAACATGACAATTTTTGCCAACTAATTTACCAACTGTTTTTTGGAGACATGTGATGTTTATGATGATTATTATGAATATTGCGATTATTATCATCATTATAGCATACCATAATTACTGAGCATGCACTCCACCCATCCACCCATCCATCCATCCATGTTCTCTGTTCATCTTCCAATGAGTATAGAGAAATGTAGTCTAAAGTTTGATTGATTCCTGTCATTGCAATTTAGTTTACATTCGACATGAAGTGATTTGTGAAGTAAAGCGTGCAATGATATTACACCAACAAACTTGATCAACTTTATCAACATGTCTGGCTGGTTATGTAATGATTTTATTCATATATTCTACAACCGAGTGAGCTTGCAGGTCAGCTATTTCCACTGAACAACAACTATTATATATTGTCATTGTTAATAAGCGTTCTTGAATAATACCATGATGTGTTATCTTTGCCCTGAAACATGACTGTGAAGCATGGCTACTGTTATCATAGTCAAACAGGCCATTCAATGCATTACTTTAGCAGGCCTAGCCTATAGTTTGTCAACAGCGAGAGTGCAGTTGTCCATTAAGAAAAAAAATCAAATCAAAATTTGATTCAAATCAAATGGATCAGAGGAGAAGATAGATATCTATCTATGATAGATATCTATCTTCTCCTCTGATCCATTTGATAGATATGGATAGATAAACTAGTATGATGATAAGCATTGTTGTAGGAAGAGAGAGCTTGATCCACTGATGTTACACACATCACTGACTATACTGTATATCAATCAATACTATAATTAAGGAGTTGTCTGTCTGAATGTCTGAATGTCTGAATGTCTGAATGTCTGAAGCGAGCATAACTCATCACTGGCTGCACCGATCACTATGATTTTTCACACAGTCATTGACCATAACATTAGGAAGAGACTGAGGAAGCCCTTTTTTCAAATTAACAAATTGTTGATTAATAATGAATTTATTGGTGAATTAAATTTCCCCATTCGCTTAACATTGGCAATTCCCTCTTCGGCCACAGGGGGCCATGCAAATACCAACACACACACACACACACACACACACACACACACACACACACACACACACACACACACACACACACACACACACACACACACACACACACACACACACTTTATGACTGGCCATTGCAGTGTCTGTGCGTGTGCATTAAAGCAATCCTTCATCAAATCCTTCATCACATAATGTGATGAAGGATTCACATTACCCACACAGTGAGTACATCATTTGGTGTTCATATATTCACAACGGGTAAGGCCCTAGTCTTTACAATCATCAGTATAACAAACAGCGGTCCATAGCACATCAACTTATACATTTGTTGTGGCTGGGTTTTCAGAATCAGGTTTAGTTGTCATATTCACACAGGTTTAAAGGTTTAAAACAACAACAACAACAACAACAACAACAACAACAACAGAGTATTCATTCCATAGGCCCACGATTTAGGTCATAACAAGTACATTCATTCCAAAAACAACCTTGATTACAGACAGACAAGTTACAACCAGGGGGGGGGGGGGCGGCATGTGTAGTTATCAGTCCACTCTCAAGGCCTTTCAGATTGTTGTTTTGTACTCTACGGTGGAAAGCGAGAGTCCGTTAGTCCCATACGCGTGGTGGAATGTGATTCCGGGTGTTCATTCGTTCAGAGGGCAGGAACGTCTAATCCTCCGGGCACACGGCCGTGTTAGAGTGTCAGTGTTTATGATACTGTGAGATAGAGTGGTTCTGAAGAGGCCCCGATCCACAGGTGTGCGGGGGAGGATGCTATACAGTTGCTATGTCTAATCCTTTGTTATAGTTTATGTTGCACAGACCTTTGCCTACATACAGTATAGGCCTACTACCTGTATTTAAACCACTGCCCCCCTTCGTATTACATTTCTCCCCTTACTGCTGCATTACCTACCTCCTTGTTCATGTTCATGCTCAATACCCCAAAATTAAGTTGTTCATGATGAAAGATGCAACGTGTTGCAAACTGTCCAAAATTACTCAATTAATATTCTCAATATTTTATATAATATATAAATTGGAGTGAGTGCCAGTCACCAGTGTGTGAGAGCTGTACAATGGCCCTAACTCTGGTGTCTACTGTACTGCAATTCTGCAATCCTTAAATTAAGTCTTTTTTAATAATGCATTCAATCAGGGCGTCCGTGTTGGAGCACCTCAGTGCGGCCGCAGAGTGGATGTGCAGCCTCTTCCAGAGAGAGATGGAGACACTGAATACGAGACAGAACCAACTGCTGGACATGATGACTCTGGAGCCGTACGTCAAGCTGCACAGAATAGGTTGGTTCTGTTGCATGCTTTTTTTCGTCAAGTTGTTGCTCGCACTAATGTTAAAAGAATGTGTGAGAGACATTCTATACCATCTAAAAATAGGAGATTAAGAAAAACATTGTGGACTGCTGGTGATGTTACTTTTCTTCTCCTTCTGTTTTGCTGAGTAAAGAGATTTCCACTAAACATCAGGAGAGGAGATTCATTCTGGTCAAGGAGGAACCACAACCTCCAGAGATTAAAGAGGAACAGCAGGAGAGCAGATCCAGTCTGGTCAAGGAGGAACCACAACCTCCACAGATTAAAGAGGAACAGCAGGAGAGCAGATCCAGTCTGGTCAAGGAGGAACCACAACCTCCACAGATTAAAGAAGAACAAGAGGAGGAGGCATTGACATTTCTACATAGAGAGACCACAAGGGCTAAAACTCACTCGGGTAATAAATTAAACACACAAACAAAAAGATCCACATGCAGATCAGACACAACAAACATGCAGAAATCACCTGTTTCTCCCGAACATGCGTTGGTCTTATATACACTGCTCCCTGTTTGCTGCTAGGTTAGGTTGTCGGTCTAATGACAGTCAGACCAATAGTAGGGCTGGGAATCGATTAGATTTCGATTCACAAGGTCACGATCCGATTCGATCCACGATTCGATCCGATTCGATTCGATATCGATCCATTTAGAGACATAATGGAAATAAATACTGTCCAATAGACAAGACGGCCCCATGTGTTGATGATTGTATCTGTGTATGTGTACGAGGGACACAGAGAGAGAAGAGTCAAGTATCAAGTAGGCCCTACTGTAATTTCCGGATTATAAAGCGCACCTGAATATAGGCCGCATCGGCCTATATTTAGCGAAAAAAATCAATTGTGTACATATACAAGCCGCACTGGACTGTTAATTAATTACCATAAGTAAGGTAATTACCATATGTAAGGGTTCTTGCACAGATGAGATTGTCGGCAACGAAATGCTGTTTGAGAAGCATCCTTCTTATTATTTAAACGACTTCAAGAAAAAAATATATAGCTGCAAGCAGCAATAAAACGTGACCAAGCAAGCAGCAATAAGGAGTCAGAACAATATGCAGAAGAAGGAACATATTTTTGAGAAATTATCTGAGGGGGGTGCTTTTGCCCCGGGTCCATACAATAGTGAATGAATAAATGAAATGTAAAATTCCTACAGTAGCCTACATGTCAACCTGGCCTCCTACAACAAAACTGATAAAAGCTTGGACAATTACAGTACAATTCAAGTACAACTAGAAGAAATTGTGAAATAAATGTGATTGGACACTAGTTAACAACAGTTGTTTAATGGCCACTTTGTTCAAGAAGTTAATCTAACATAATCTGGCACAATGTTTTAACCACTACACTGTTACATGAAATGATCAAGGCTTGTACAATGCAAAGCTTTCGTTGGGTAGGTTACTACTGGAAATCTATAATGTCGGGGTATGACCTGGCTGGGAATCGAACCCCGGTCTCCCAGTCCCAGGGCAGACACTCTAACCACAAGGCCACTGAGTTGGTGCCATTACCATTACATTGAGTTTTATCATCTCAATCACAAAGTGACAGTGCTATTGAGAAGTAGGCAGAAATACATTGGACTCAAAGTAAAAGACCACCTTGAATCCTTTTATGTTAGGTCTTTTTAAGTAATAGCGAATCACACACATTGCAGAGACTTTAATTGTCACTGTAAAATAATTCAAACCGGCTGTCATTTTACATCTCATCTTACTCACTTGAAACAATGTGTTTCAGACTATGATGTGTCACCGTTAGGCTCACTGTGACCACTGATCACGTGACTAACCCAATGTAACTGTGTACCACATCATTGGCACAACTCTGTCTCTAAATGGCTCTGGTGCGTTGCATTAAAATTGGATTTTAGATCATGAAACAACACACTTGCAACAGTGTGCAGCACAACAAAGCACAAGACAAATCAGTTTATAAAGAAAACTGAAGCAATAAGACATGTGGGTGTGACAATCAGTCACATTCTGATGTGAAACTCTACATACAATATAAAAGTATACTGGTTTACGGCACTATGTTTGTATGAAGTGTATACTTTGAGTGCTCTCTTATTTTTCATATTAGCAGCTTATAAAATATCCTTTAATCAAACAACTACCCTTTGTTTATTAATTAATGTGATTCATAAAATGACCAATGCCACGTCACATTATGTATTTGATGGTCAAATTAATTAATTTTCAAAGTAATTCAAACATTTCATTGATTGGGGGTATGCGGGTGGAGTAGAGCACAGCTATCAAACAATTGTTTGGTAAAGCCATGTGAGTTCCATTGTAAAAGCAGTGAGGTGGCTATCAAACACTAAACAGCACACATTTCATTACAGCTTGAAGTAGTTTGATACTTTACACACACACACACACACACACACACACACACACACACACACACACACACACACACACACTGCATAATTATCTCAACAGCATTCAGAAAATGATTCAGAAAATTGAGAAAACTCATGCAAAGAATAGTCCTAATGTGGTGTAAGGCCAACATTGAGCTAAATGCTGCTTGGGGAAACCAAAGACAAGAGAGGACACTACACCAGCCTCCACCATTTTGGAGTGACTTTTTGGAAAGATCTCATGGAGTGGTGTTATACTGCCATCTTGGAGGGATCTAGCGGTTCAAAATGTGTATTCTCATGCTATATACTATCTTTGGTAAACCCACCTGTGAGAGGACCTAAAGGACCCACAATGCAATGCAATCTAGCTAGCCTGAAAAAAAACCCCCACATATATATATATATATATATATATATATATATATATATATATATATATATATATATATATATATATATATATATATATATTAAAGGTGTCGACGTTAACGCATTAATCTCGTGTTAACTCAGCCATGCGTTAACGGCGTCAAAAAAATTAACGTGAGATTAACACAGTGATGATAGCTGTCCTCGGTGCGGCAGGCCACAGAAGTACTTTACGTCCACACACAAACACAGTGATGGTGTGTACAAACAAATGCAAACCGGTTTGTACAACAAATGCGGATACACATCTGTTGTACAAATCAAAAATCCAGGCAGAAAATCAGGCATGAGCACTTTTCAAACTGCTTAAAATGGCAGACACTCTGGGGGTGGAGCTTACCGGTCAAAGTTACAGATGTGTTCCACATGAATCAAGGAACATGTAGAAACAAGTCCCATGATTTTTGGCCAAACGAGGCCCGAGTTATGATTGGTCAAATGCTTCAGTTTCAAAGAATTGTTATAGCGCCCCCATTTGAGCAATTGGAGTAAGACTGGTTTTGCTGCTATTTGGCATCCCCCTCTACAAAACTGTAAAATATCAGAAGCAGATTACGCTGCATGTGTAGATTAGGGGCATTAGAATCATTTTCACGAACGAGCAATTTTCATTGGCTCGTAAAAACATAATTTTTTCTCTTAAAACAAAATTCACACCTATTTTCATATTCGTATGGCTCCAAAGTTCATGTGTAGGTCATTGTTATGCATTTTGATCAAAGATTGTAGGAGAACAGCTATTTTAACTGTTTTACATATAATTCAAGATGGCGGTTCATCTAAAGGTCAGAGGTCAAAAGTCAGACTACAAAAGTTGTTCGGCATAAGCAGACGCATAAGTGAATATAAGTTACATTTCTGAGAGTCAAGCAGTTCATGAGTTATAAGTGTTTAAAGTTTGCAATTTCAGTTGAGTGCTATAGCGCCACCATTTGACCAGTGGTCACAGGCTTCGCATCATCACCGTTTGGCATCACCCTCTACCAGATTACCAATTTTCGCGAAAACCGACTGCACGGTTCAGCCAGAACAGCTATTTTTGGCGGAAGAAGAAGAAGACGAAAAGCAGTCAATATCAATTAAGTGACCAAGTCCACTTCGTGGACTGCTTGGTCACTTAAAAATGCATTTGTAGGCTATAACTATATGGGCCTCAATGGCTCAGCTAGGCCTCCTGACATCATGGCCTGGCAAGGCTACTTACTAGGCTATAACTCATTCAAGTGTTTTAATCTGTAGTGCACAGAACGTGTACTGTGCCGTTAACTGTATTGTTTCAGTCATACACGTGTAACATTTAACTGCACGTGCTGTATGTAATTAACCGCTACAGCCATAGACCAGGGACGGATCTAGGCATAGACATGGGGGCAGTGCCCTCTAAACACCCTGACTGCCCCACCAAACATGACGGAATGCAAACAACGAAAACTTCGAAAAAAGATATTTCAAATCGTAAGTTTATAGCCAGGGGTTAATTTCTGCCGGAGCAAGGCGGAGCGCCGCTCCCCCTTGCTCCACATGCGCTCCCCCACCTGCAGGTGGCGCTCCCCCACCTGCAGGTGGCGCTCCCCCACCTGCAGAGACCTATCCGGGAGAAATGAGTGGCAATGGTGGCAATCCAGCCAATACATCCCCGTTCATTTCAGTCGTTGCTATAGGATACCACTCTGAGGCTGAGCCTTCCCAGCTATGGGATGTTTATCGAGAGTCGGGGAGGGATTTGGTCGCTCGCAGCTCAGTCTCAGGCAGCAGGCTCACACAGTTCACAGTTCTCACACGTTGCTATACTAGCGGGGCTACTGCTGCTGCTGCTGCTGCTGTTCCCACCGGCTGACCGTCTCCCCCTCCCTCGCGAGACACGGTGGAATATGATCGCTATAATGATTAAAAGGTACCCAGGAAGCAGCCGGACCCCTACATTTTGTGGTCACAAGCACACTGCGCGACGCATTTGAGCTTGTGGATCGGCTCTTTACAAAGTGTGTGTGCCATAGTGCGTCTCTCTCTCTCTCTCTCTCTCTCTCTCTCTCTCTCTCTCTCTCTCTCTCTCAGACACACACGCTGCGTGTGTGTCTGAGAGAGAGAGAGACGCATGCGTGCACGCACGCACACACACAATAATCTTCCGCAAAAAATCGACTTTTCTGCGCATGTTTTTCGGTGCGCGGGTGCGCGCACGTGCATGTGCGTGAGGTGCGCTGCGGCACCTCCCGAGTTACAAATTAAGCACTGCTTATAGCGGTAGTTAAACATTGACTAACTACAATTGCGGCACCACTAAACCAACTGCCATTTTCGGCTGCCCCAACGATTGAGAAATATTACATCCAGGCCTGGCCATAGAGCGTAGCCAGAGATACGCAAACTCCGTTCACTTCAAGAAACCAAATGAGCGCTTGCGGGTCCATTTGGTTTTCATGAAGTGAACGGAGTTTCACTTTTACTTTACTGAAAAAGTTACCGTACATCTGGTTAACCAACTGTCTATCATTTAGCTGGCGACCACCAGGAATCCTCTCAATGCGCTCGACGAGGCGACATCAATGTAATGTGACTTTTTTTAGGTCTTTTTTTCCCGCTCCTGATCGAGCTGCTGCTGCTGCAGCAGCCCAGCCTTTCGAAACCCGTTCGTGATCGTGGATGTTTTGACCCTTTTCCACGCAGTCAGGACCCACTGCCAGACTTGAGGAAAAAGTTGCTTTCCGCATGCGACCAGTTTTGGTGAAAGATTTCTCGCCGCTAGTCATCCAAGCCTGTTTTAAAAGTGGCAAAGTGCCACTTTGAAAACACGGTTCACACTGATGTCCAGGGGCTGCAGGTGCTTCGTTGTGCCCCCAGGAATCACGGCAGGAATCGAGCACGATTTCACAGAATATATGGGCCCTCATGCTGTCCAAAACGAGCTTTTTTGGCACGTGTTTTTTGGCAGCGGCGGCGACGCATTTAGTAGTGTCTGTCTTTTCTATAGTGCGCCTCCGCGTAAAAGAAAATGGTGCCAGTCGCCTGGAGAAGATCGATCCACACATTTTTGAATCGATATCGTGTTTTTGAGCGTGAATCGATATTGGATCGCTGGATCGATTTTTTTTTAACACAGCCCTAACCAATAGTATGTACAAAAGCATTCCTAACACTACTCTCCAACTCTATCTTTCTCTCCGCTCCCAACTGAGCTCGGGGCTTTATGTTCTTTGTCATGGAGACTGATTTATGTCCATAGGTGCTCTTTTTTTGTAGGCATCGTGCCCCACAAGAAGCCTGGCCTTGAGTTTATGAAAGCATCTGTAACAGCTTGTACTCATTCTACAGTTTAATCAGTCTTTCTTAGAAGGTGTATAATTTTGTGCATGGTAAATGGAAAAAAATATATAACAGACATTTGAGGAATCTAGTGTTCACTACCATTGTTGTTTTTTCCTGCTCCTAGCAGATGGAGACGTCTCTTCACACTGCTCTGACGTCGAACCGAGATCTGACACCGACCTCACTGAAGACATAGACGACTGGGAGAAAAACACCAGAGGAAAACCTTTCCACTGTCAACTTTGTGACAAAAGTTTCGGTTGGTCACGTTCCCTGAAAGCACACCAGAGGGTCCATACTGGAGAAAAACCCTTTAGTTGTCAACATTGTGACAAAAGTTTCAGTCAGAAATGTGATCTGAAGAGACACAAACGCGTCCATACCAAAGAAAAACCCTTTAGTTGTCAACATTGTGACAAAAGTTTCAGTCAGTCAGGTCACCTGAAGAAGCACCAGAGTGTCCATACCAGAGAAAAACCATTTAGTTGTCAACATTGTGACAAAAGTTTCAGACTGTCAGCTACCCTGAAGATTCACCAACGTGTCCATACCAAAGAAAAACCCTTTAGTTGTCAACATTGTGACAAAAGTTTCAGTCAGTCAGGTGACCTAAAGATTCACCAACGCGTCCACACTGGAGAAAAACCATTTAGGTGTGAACTTTGCTGTAAGAATTTCAGTTGTCAAAGTTATCTGAAGGTTCATCAACGCCTCCATACTGGAGAAAAACCTTTCCATTGTAAACATTGTGAATGAGCTTCAGTCGGTCAGATCAACTGAAGACCCACCAGAGTGTCCATACTGGAGAAAAACCCTTCCAGTGTAAAGTGTGCAGAAAGAGTTTCTGTCAGTCAACTAAACTAAAAATTTTGGTTTGGTTTTGGTTTGGTTTAACTTTATTGTCCCGAAGGAAATTTGTCTTGGGCATACAAGTGCAGCTGCGTATAAAACAAACACACATACAATACACCATTTACAGACAACACTACAATCAACAGACAGCATAAGAACACCAGTTCATAGAAAAAAAACAACAAAAGCAAAAAAGAACAAAAACAAGATTGCACAGTCCTTTGGCATACGGGTATTTCATTGTCAGATCTAGGACCCAAGGGGAACCTGGCCCTCTAGGGGGGGAGGATGTTTGTTGAGCTGAGTTACAGATGTGGGGATGAAAGACAGCTTGTAACGGTTACTTTTACACTTTATTGATCTGAAGCGTTTCCTAGAGGGAAGCAGCTCATATTCAGCATAAAGGATATGCGAGGGCATAAAGTTAAAATTCACCAACACGTCCATACTGGAGAAAAACCATTTAGGTGTGAACTTTGCGGGAAGAGTTTCAGGCATCAAAGTAATCTGAAGGATCATAAACGCATCCATACTGGAGAAAAAACATTTCTTTGTCAACATTGTGACAAGAGCTTCAGTCAGTCAAGTCACTTGAAGAGACACCAACACATCCACAGTGGAGACAAAAGTCTGTGACAGATTAGCCAAAAAGCTATAGGCTCGCTCCCATTAGGTTCAATAGTAACTAAATCATTTACAGAAAATCCTCTGTTATGAATTTGTGCAAATGAATGATGTCCAAAGACAGCTTAAGGTGTCTACTTTGAAGGGATAATTCAGAAGTTGTATGAGATACTGTCCATTAATAATAGTGGTGTCAACTGTATTAATTGATTGCCAGAGTTCCATGGTGGGAGTTCTGCCCTGGTTTTGGTCAATATTAAGTAGTTCTGGTCATTTTGTGGAGGTCACTGGGGGCACGCAGTAAAAGTAAATAAATCCACAAAACTAACATAATTTGTATTGTTGAATAATTTCTAAAATATTAGGACCTCCTTCCTTCATTTTTGGAACTATCACATGGAACTAGTTTTTGGGAGTGTGATATGGACACAAAATACATAGTTGCCTGTGATAGAGGTACACTTACAGTTACGACTACTGTAATCATGGCAACTATTTCATACAGCTTAACTATACCTTCACTATACTCTGAACTATACCTTTAAGGGAAAAATAAAATAAGTTGATGATGTGCTTCAGTTATTTTTAATACATTTTACAAAACAGCCTGTATTTTCACATTTCACTGTGGCTCATTCAGAGATAAGTGCATTCAATATAATTTATCAATTACAGTTGGATTTTTCCAGGTGTTGCCATGTCTGCTTTATATAAGCACATTTTCAGTAAAGTTGATTGAAAATAATGGCTTGTTCCCTACCTGTGTTCTGCTCAAATGAGGAGTCCAAGGACCTCCATGTTCATCCATGCATCTGTGGATTTCCATCTGCAATTTTGTTCTGAAAGCTGCAGCCTCAAATGTTGCGACTCTCCGAACTACTCCCCCCCCCCCCCCCCCCCCCTTATTCCACTCTGTTACTTTTCCAAACTCATATTAAAACTCAGATTAAGCGTACAGCAGCCTACTGATCAAGCTTTCTTGAGATTATCTTTTCTCTCAGAAAATTATCCATTATGACTGAAGTTCATGTGAAGGAGGCAGCACTGCATTGCACTTTACATACTCCACATTTGGTTATGCCTGATCCTGAGACTCAATATGGCAGTTTATCACAATCAGTAGATCATTTGTAGCCAGATGTAATTTCCTGGGGTTTATTAGCAGCAGTAGGTAGTAGTAGTAGTAGTAGTAGTAGTAGTAGTAGTAGCAGTAGCAGTAGTAGGTAGTAAAAAAATAATTTGCTTTAAACAAATATGTATGGATCATGTTCGAATGGGCCCTCCCATAGCTAAAATCCCTAAAACTAAAGAAAGCAAGGAATGCAAAACAATTAACACCCACCTAAAACATGAACCTTGGTTGAAAAAACAAAAAAAACCAAAGTTGTCCTTTAAAGGTAGGGGAAGTGATTTCACTTTTGTCAGATATCACCCAAAAAATATTTTTTTTCTGTTAAAATGCTCTATTATAAGGTGTGGAAACCACATATGGAGTTTCCCCCTCCCCCACGTTAGCAGAGGAGCTAATAAAAGTTCCCCAGGTCACCACAATTCTCCTCCAATCAGGAGCGAGCAGCAGGTTCACATAGTGTAGCTACTGTTGGGGGCCCCTAGTGCACCAGGCTGGTACTACACCATGAATTTCAAATCACTTCCCCTACCTTTAATGCCACAATATCAATATATTTATTAATTTGGTTCATGTCAGAAAAACTGTCTGGCTGCATTGCAGTGTATGGCTGAACTTTTCTCTTTTCTCTTTGATTTGCTTTGATTGAACTTTTCATGGTCTTTATATTGTTGAATTGTTTCAAAATGTTCCAGTGTAATAAAAGAAACATAATGAGGAAAAAAGTCACAATGTATTGAAAAATCTAATTGAATCATAACATACTTAAGTATCGCCTCTAAACATTGATATTGTATTGTGAGGTAAGACAATCATCACACCCCACTTTGGAGCTTATATATCTCAGAGTAAATGTACTATGTTACACATTCATATTAGTAAATGTACTATGTTACACATTCATATTAGTAAATGTACTATGTTACACATTCATATTAGTAAATGTACTATGTTACACATTCATATTAGTAAATGTACTATGTTACACATTCATATTAGTAAATGTACTATGTTACACATTCATATTAGTAAATGTACTACACATACATCTCAGAGTAAATGTTACTTTATATCGTTTGGACTCCATCCGTCCCTTGAGGGGGTTGCCTTACAGGTGTGTAACTCTGGTTCCATTTGTTCATTGTACGGAAGAAATTATTTTATTACGAGAAAAGTTATGTCTTATGTCAACGAGCAAACCAGCTAAACAATCACAGGCAACAACAGGCATTCTGATTGGCTGGCATGAGATGATTCATAATGATGGACGATGATACGAGCACCTCTCAATAAGAATCTTTCTTACAAAGGGTATATACATTATCTGTGTTGAAGTCAGGAGATTATATTAACATTATTAAAAATATTAACACTTTCCTCCATCACAGGTTACATGAGTAGTGAATTTGGGCTCTGTAGTTCATTTATTTATGGTTTTATTTATTTTATAGGAACTTTGTGGTTTTCTACCAGTGGTCCCTTTAGGGGATTCCAGGTGGTCCCCAGCGAAATGATGGACCGCTGGTAACCAAATGTATAGATTTAAAGGTAGGGGAAGTGATTTCACTTTTGTCAGATATCACCCAAAACATATTTTTTTCTGTTAAAATGCTCTATTATAAGGTGTGGAAACCATATATGGAGTTTCCCCCTCCCCCACGTTAGCAGAGGAGCTAATAAAAGTTCCCCAGGTGGTGGGTGAATTCTCCTCCAATCAGGATCGAGCAGCAGGTTCACATAGTGTAGCTAGTGTTGGGCGCCCCTAGTGCACCAGGCTGGTACTACACAATGAATTTCAAATCACTTACCCTACCTTTAACTCTTGAGAGAGTAAAATGAAACCAAATGGACCTGTAAGGGTCCAGTTGGTTTCATCTTAACGCTCCCAAGACAAATTAGAATTAAACATCTGAATTAATTTTCAAGAATCTGCACAATTAGAAAATGTAAAAAATAATTGTTATTTTGACCACCAATGGTGGTCCGTGGCTAACTGGTATGAAAAAGGTTGAAAACCACTGTTGTAGAAGGAAGAATAGGTTTATTGATCACAGTTCTCCTCCAGTCCACCAGGGGGCAACAACACTGCCTGGATGGATTCTTCATTGCGCATGCGTGAACCACGTTAACCCGGAAGAGTTGGTGTGTGTAGTTTTTGTGTGTGTTTTCGTCTCGACTGTGTGTCTAGCTGTGTCTGCAGGAACAAAGAGAGCGAGCAGTGATCAGTGAAGGTAAAATGTGTCCTCCAGAGTGTGTTCTAGTGGGTATAAAGGAACACATGGTGTCAGTGGGAGAGCAGATCATAATGAGTGTTTTGAGTGGAGGAGGAGATGATGCTTGTTGTCGTCTGAAGATACACGTCAGGTAAGTTCTGCTCTGTCTCCTCTGTGATGATTTCACTGCCCTGAAACTTCTTCATCCAGTTCTATGCAGATCTCTAGCTCTGGTCCAGAGCTCCACTGCTTCTATGAGTCTGCACTCAGAACAGTGGAGCTCTGGACCAGAGCTATGACTTGTTTCTGCACAGAATCAATAACGTGATCACGATGATAAAGTTGACCAAGTTGTCGGTGTAATATCATGGCACACTTTACTTCACAAATCACCTCATGTCGAATCTGTAAACTACATGGCAATGACAGAAAATTTAGACTACAAATTTTAGACTACATTTCTCTATTTTCATTGAAAGATGAACAGAACAATTTTGCCAACTAATTTACCAACTGGTTATGGTAAGGGACTGTACGTTATTTACCGGGGGGGGGGGGCTGGTGCGTAGGGGGGGGGGGGGCCATGATGAAAAAAAAAGAGGTGGGGGGGAAGGCCATGATGAAAAAAAATGAGTTGGGGGGGAGGGCCATGGGGAAAAAAGAAGACGGAGCTTTAGAGTATAGACTGAGTTACGTTTACTCATAGAGCTAGCTAATGGCGATTCTTCTACATTGACTTCAACTGCAGTTTGTCCCTATTCAGGCCATTTGAACAGCGCTCAAGCGCTCAGTTTCTGACTCCTCAATGTCGTGACTCCGGGTGGACTGCCGCTTCCGTGTGCGAGGGTCCATCTGCAGCATGGACCCTCCTCCTCCCTCCATGCAGTTAAGCGAGATCCTGTCATGGCGTCCACCGCTTTGTTTACAACACACGTAGGGAAAAGAAAACTTTGCCTTTTTTACCAAGGACTGCGTTCGGTTTGATAAATAATGACAGCAGAGCCGTTTTCTAAAGCCCGATACGGGCGGATGCATGGATTATAAAGCAGCACGTCGAGCTGTGGTGAGTAGCCTAAAACGAGTTGTTTGTTGCCCCCCTTTGCTCCATGAAGTGAACGGTGTCTGTATTGCTCTGTCTATACTCCAGGCTTACATAGCTACTCCACCCAGGCTGCGCTGGGTAGAATCATGCCATCTAGTAGAGTTGCGACATTGGGGGGTCAGAAACCGAACGTGCTGGATAGTATTTTCATTGCCATCGAAGCTGAGAGATCGCACAACGGGGCTATAGTTTTCAAAGAGGCCAGCGCGAATAAATAAAAGCTCTTTTAGACACGTGTAAAACATGACAACTATTGGGAAATCAATGCTGATAGTTACCTGTAAGGGGGGGGGGCCATGGGAAAACAACATTGAAGTGGGGGGAGGGCCATGGGGAAAAAATTGAGGTGGGGGGGGGGGGCATGATTTTTTTTTTTTACGGGACTTCCAGCGCACCAGCCCCCCCCCCCCGGTAAATAACGTACAGTCCCTAAGTGTGTCGTTTGGTTTGTTTGGGGACATGTGATGTTTATGATGATGATTATTATTAATATTGCAATTATTATTACCCTTATAGCATACTATAATTACTGAGCATGCACTCCACCCATCCATCCATCCATGTTCTCTGTTCATCTTCCAATGAGTATAGAGAAATGTAGTCTAAAGTTTGATTGATTCCTGTCATTGCAATGTAGTTTACATTCGATATGAAGTGATTTGTGAAGTAAAGCGTGCAATGATATTACACCAACAAACTTGATCAACTTTATCAACATGTCTGGCTTTGTTGTGAACAACAAATGATGTACTGTGTGGGTAATGTGATGTCACCAAAGATGCAAGTATTTTGATGAAGAATTGCTTTAATGCACACTTTTGCACAGACACTGCAATGGCCAGTCATAAAGTGTGTGTGTGTGTGTGTGTGTGTGTGTGTGTGTGTGTGTGTGTGTGTGTGTGTGTGTGTGTGTGTGTGTTTTGCTATTTGCATTGCCCCGTGTGGCCGAAAAGGGAATTGCCAATGTTAACCGAATGGGGAAATTTAATGCACCAATAAATTCATTATTAATCAGCAATTTGTTAATTTGAAAAAAGGGCTTCCTCAGTCTCTTCCTAATGCTATGGTCAATGACTGTGTGAAAAATCAAAGCGATTGGTGCAGCCAGTGATGAGTTACGCTTGTTTCAGACAGACAGACAGACAGACAGACAGACAGACAGACAGACAGACAGACAGACAGACATTTGCTTAGTTATAGTATTGAGGCTTAGTTATAGTATTGATATTCTACAACGCAGTGAGCTTGCAGGTCGGCTATTTCCACTGAACAACAACTATTATATATTGTCATTGTTAATAAGCGTTCTTGAATAATACCATGATGTGTTATCTTTGCCCTGAAACATGACTGTCATGCATGTGAAGCATGGCTACTGTTATCATAGTCAAACAGGCCATTCAATGCATTACTTTAGCAGGCCTAGCCTATACTTTGTCAGAGAGTGCAGCTGTCCATTAAGAAAAAATCTAATCAAAATTTGATTCAAATCAAATGGATCAGAGGAGAAGATAGATATCTATCTACGATAGATATAGATATGGATAGATAAACTAGTATGATGATAACATGGTTAGCATTGTTTTCTATTCCAAACCACATGCACCTGCCTAGTGGGGAGAGCTAGATCTGGGCCTGCTATCTCTGCATTGTAAAGGAAGAGAGAGCTTGACCCACTGATGTTACACACATCTTTACAATCATAGGCCCTCATTTATCAAAGGATTGCAAATTCGTCCCCAAATTTCAACGTGGGTTTTGCCGTGTGGACAAGTCCACACGGCATATATCAAGCGATCGCACACAGCTGATTCCTTCCTAATTTCCTTCCTACAATGATAAATGTGACGGCAGAAATCAACCTGACACGCCCTTTGAAACAGGCCGCTCCTCCGTTTCTTTGCGACATGAACATCTGCAATACGACCAGCAACCATGGTGATGAGGGGGAAAAAAATAAAAAAACTTTCCACTGATTGCGCTGCTTCCCGCGGCGCGCCCCTAGCTGTTTTACATAGACACACGCAACTCCGTTCGCCGTTGTTTTAAGTAAGTTAAATAATAGCAGCATGTCATTTGGACCCGCAAGGGTCCATTTGGTTTTATTTTTAGTTTACAAACTTTTCATCTGCTTAACCAACTTAGCCTGGGGACCACCTGGAACCCTCTCAAGAACCACTGGTGGTCCTCGGACCACTTTGAAAACTACTGGCCTATAGGACCAGTTTTTATTACATCGCCGTGAATGGAATAGGCTACAGGTTAGTATTCTGCAGTGTAGGATTAAATCCACGCATTTTTAGGAAGAGCGCAGCCCCCCCCCCCCCCCCTCTCCCGAAATTGCTCTCGCAAGCAGCCTACTGTAGATTTGCAGTTTATCTGAGTGACTCAGGCGAACATATAAGCGCCTAACGTAGCATCATTGTAAATAGTCAGGCTGTGCATGTATTTGTCACTGCAAATAAAAGTGGCTTTTATTTAATTCTTTTTTTCATCGGGATTAGGCATGTCATCTGATCTCGCATAGCCTATATATGCCTTTCCTTTATTTTTTCATCTGTATCATTTATTGGGTTTTATAGCTATTAGGAGTGAATAGATAACTTTAGATGCCTTTCAGCAGTTCAGACAATGCTGCTCCGCTTGTTTGGGACAGAAAAACAGCCAAGGACAAATCCTACGACAGCTCCCGACCTGACGTGGGTTTTGTGCGGACGTAGGATCAACTTCAAGTTCATGGTGGGAATGATAAATGTTGAACAATGCAGGAATTCTGCTCTACGCATGCTCTACGTCCATTTTTGGGTGTACACCACGTTGATAAATGAGGGCCATAGTATGTCCATAGTACATCAACTTATACATTTGTTGTAGCTGGGTTTTCAGAATCAGGTTTAGTTGTCATATTCACACAGGTTTAAAAACAACAACACAATATTCATTCCATAGGCCCACGATTTAGGTCATAACAAGTACATGGCATTCCAAAAACAACCTTGATTACAGGCAGAAGTTACAAGGGGGGGGGGGGGGGGGGGGGGGGGGGGAGGGGCTTGCGTAGTTATGAGTCCACGCTCCAAGGCCTTTCAGATTGTTGTTTTGTACTCTACGGTGGAAAGCGAGAGTCCGTTAGTCCCATACGCGTGGTGGAATGTGATTCCGAGTGTTCATTCGGTCAGAGGGCAGGACCGTCTAATCCTCCGGGCACACGGCCGTGTGAGAGTGTCTGTGTGGCGTCTATATTGACAAACATTTTTAGAACGCCGAGAGGCTAAAGCGGGGAAACATCTTAGCTGTCAGACGCGCTGCTTTATTTATTTCCTTGGGAATCACTGCTCCAGGCAATCGCTGCTTTATTTCATTTTATTAAAGTTAAAACAGGTAGTTGATACAGTGATCAATGCATGGGTTTTACCGTACTAAAGCGATTGCGGTCAACAAAGTTGGACCTTCCCCGTTCACCCCCTCTCTCCCTCCATTCATGAAATGCCGCTCTGAGAACAGCTGATTTTACTACAACTGACGTAAGCGTCCAACACCACGTGACCCATATAACTGTCGCCAACATTCCGGCCCCTAATTATTACAAACTAATAACAGTAATAATTACCAATGCATAGATTCAATTCAAAATAAACAAAATAGTACATTACATTATTTTCCACACATTTTGTACCTTTTACGATTTTTTTTGCGCAAGAAGTCCATAGTTCATTAGTCCATCTTGATACGAATCCCACGCGAAATCGGAATCAAGTCCAAAGTTTAAAAAATCAAAGTATTCCATTGCCGGGAAAAAAAGGTAAGTATAATCCATATCCATAGAAAAGAAACGAAGCCTTCATGGCTCCGTGGACTCCTGAAGAAGACAGACCTTTGTCACAGGTCTGCAGAGAAGGCTGGTCCGGGTCTTGATCTGGACCTGTCGAACAAGTCCATTCCGATCTGGAATTGTCTCTGTGATCCTCCCAATGATCCAGGAATTACGTGGTGCGGAATCGTCCATAATGAGCACTATGTCACCAGCGATAAAGTTCCGCTTGATCTTTGTCCATTTCTGTCGTTCCTGTAATTGTGGAAGGTATTCCTTAATCCACCTCTTCCAGAAGAGATCCGAAATGTATTGCACCTGCTTCCATCTCCTGCGGGAGTAGTTGTCCTCCTTTTGAAACAGGCCTGGTGGTAAGCTGGGCTTGACTTTCAAAAGCAGAAGATGATTTGGCGTTAAAGCCTCCAAGTCATTCGGATCTATAGATTCCTTAGTGAGAGGTCTACTGTTGAGAATTGACTCCACTTCGCAGAGCACTGTATGGAGTCCCTCCTCGTCTAGACTCTGTGTTCTCAAGGTGGAATTGAGAATCTTCCTAATGGAACGAATTAACCTCTCCCATGCTCCACCATGATGCGATCCAGTGGGAGGGTTAAATGTCCACTTGATTCCTTTCGAAGAGAGCATGTCATTGATCTGCTCCAAATTCCACCCTTCAATAGCTCGTTTCAGCTCACGTTCTGCACCGATGAAATTCGTGGCATTGTCAGAACGTAACTCCTTGATCTGTCCCCTTCTCGCAATGAAGCGTCTTAGGGCATTGATAAACGAATCTGTGTCCAAAGACGAGGCCACTTCTATGTGTACGGCCCTTATCGTCAAACACGTGAAGATTACTCCATATCTCTTCACAAGACTCCTGCCACGCTTGATGTCAAATGGGCCAAAATAGTCGACTCCGACATAGGTGAACGGAGGCTCTCCTGCAGACACTCTGTCGATAGGCAAGTCTGCCATTTGTTGTTGACCTGCAGCTCCATGCAGCCTTCGACAGGTGACACATTTAGAAATTATCCTCCTTATAGCAGCACCTGCAGCAGGAATCCAATAGTGTAGGCGAAGTCTTGACAGTATGTGGTTCCTACCACCATGGCCAACCTCCTGATGTATCTGGCGTAGGATGAGGTCTGCGATGTGGAAATCTTTAGCTAGTATAGCTTGATGCTTTGACTCCTCAGGCATGGCGGCGTTACCAAGTCGACCTCCGACTCTCAACACACCGTCCTCCAGTATCGGACTGATCCTGTAAATTTGACTGCTTCCCTTCACACATTCTCTATTTTCAAGACAAGAGAATTCTTCTGGGAACCGTCGCCTTTGACAGAACTTAATGATCTCCAATTCAGCTCCCTTGATCTCTTCCAGTGAGAGACAGATCTCCTTGTCAAGAGCATCTTTGCGTTGAGCTGGATTGAACCCTGGCTGAGAATCACTTCCAGTGACTTCTCTTCTCTTCCTGTTGTTCCAAAGTAAGGTTCTGACCCTCAGAATCCATGCCATCACTCTCGTGAGACGTCTCCAAGAGGAGCTGTTATTGACCAGACGTGCCACAGCACTATCCTCTTCCACGGCTACAATAGCAGCTGACACTTTAACCTCTGGATCTCCCGCTGGAAGCTCTCCCAAGTCGTCTGGGTTAACAGGCCAAGTGTCCTCTGGTTGCATGAGAAATGAAGGCCCAGAGATCCATGTCTCATTCTTGAGGAATGGTTCTGCCCCCATACCTCTGGAAGCAAGGTCTGCAGGGTTGTGCACTGTATTCACATACCTCCACTGCAAAGCATCAGACATTTTGAGGATCTCTGTGACTCTGTTCGCCACAAAGATGCGAAACCTTGATGTTTCGTTTTTAACGTACTTCAGCACGGAGGTGCTGTCTGACCAGAACACAGAATCCTGCAGCTGCAACCTCAGCTCCTTCCTCCATAGTTTGTCCATACGAGCTGCCATAACAGCCGCAGTCAGCTCCATACGTGGGATGGTTACAGGCTTTAAAGGTGTGACCCTGGATTTTCCCATTACGAAGGCAACGTGGGTCTGGGAGCGGCCATTGCGCAAAAGCAGGTAGCTAACGGTACCATATCCCTCATCACTTGCATCGGCAAAGTGATGCAACTGGGCACTGGTTGCTTCCCCGAAGTTGGGTGGTTTTAAACATCGTCTGATGCTGAAGCCCTCCAACAGATGTAACTCCCTGAGCCAGGCAACCCACTCATGCGCCACGGAGGTTGGTATGACATCGTCCCATCCTAGCCCCTTCCGACATAGGTCTTGAATAATTCTTTTAGCTGTAAAGACCACAGGGGACAAAATTCCAAGAGGGTCATAAAAGGAGCTGACAGTAGAAAGGATTCCTCTACGTGTCAACGGTCTGTCTTGAAGGGTTACACTGAACTTAAAGGTGTCAGACTGGACACACCAACGCACTCCCAGTGCCCTCTCAACTGGTAGGATGTCGTGGTCTAAGTCCAAGTCTTTAACCTCCTTTGCTCTTTCCTCTTCTGGTATTGCTGCCAACACACGGCGACTGTTGCTCAGCCATTTAGTCAGGTGAAATCCTCCCTTGGCGCAGAGGGTTACCAAGTCGTGGTACAGGGATATGGCTTCATCTTCTGATGCTACCGAAGTAAGACAGTCGTCGACATAAAAGCTGTGCATGATGGTCTCAAACACCTTTTGGTCGAAGAGCTGTTCATTATCTTCAGCACACTTCCGAAGAGCAAAGTTAGCGCAGCTTGGTGATGATGTTGCACCAAATAAATGGACAACCATCCTGTATTCCACCATTTGTTGATTGAAATCCCCATTGGGCCACCAGAGAAACCGAAGTAGGTCTGCGTCTGCTCCCGGTACTCGAACTTGATGGAACATGGCCTCAATGTCAGACATCAGAACGATAGGTTCCATCCTAAACCTGGTCAAGACTCCAACCAATCCACTTGTCAGATCAGGTCCTTGCAAGAGGTGTGCATTGAGCGATGCACCTTGAAATGACGCTGCACAATCAAAGACAACACGGATTTTTCCTTTCTTGGGATGGTATACCCCATGATGAGGAATATACCAAACCTTGCCGTCACTTCGCTCCAGACCTGTAACTGGGACTCTCTCAGCATATCCACTGGATATCAGGTTGTCCATAAATGCAGTATAGTCTTTGTGGAATGATGCATCCCTGCTAAACCTTCTTTGCAGGTTCAAAGCACGTTGCTCTGCAACCTTACGATTGTTAGGCATGCTAATTGTTTTGTCCTTCAATGGCAATCCGACAGTATAATGGCCATCAACAAGTTCCACAGTCTCATCTGCCATTTCCAGAAACTTACGATCTTCTCTAGACAGCCCTTGCAATTCATCCTGGCTGTTTTCAGGGAAGTCTGTCCTGAATTGCTGGTTCCACAGCTCATCCAGGGTGACAGCAGAGATTCTGTTTACATCGACAGACTGGGTCACAGGTTCGTCACTGCTGTCTCCTCCAAGTGGTCCGTTTACAGTCCACCCGAGCATCGTCTTGACCGCGTATGGCCCCCCATCCATACTTCGGATGACTTCCAGTGGTTCCAAGGCTCTGGGGACATTCAAACCAATCAACATCTCCACATCTGCATCTATTTGTGGCAGATACACATGCTTCAGATGAGGCCATTTTTCTAGGTCCTGCTGTCGTGGTATGTTACCTCTGTTGACGGGCATCTGTTGTTGCACAAAGATCTTGGGCATTTCACAGTACCGGTCACTGTCCAGTCCAGCGACTTCCAAGTCTGACATGATGCAACTGTCGACCACCTTTTCTTGGCCCATTGTTCGTAAAAGAATCCTTGTCTTTCTTCCAGAGAGTCCAAGTTTCTCCATTAGACCCATTGTGCAGAAGGACGCCGAGCTTCCCGGGTCTAGAAAGGCATAGGTTTCAACTAGCCTTTGACCTTTAATTGACTTCACCTTAACAGGTACGATGGCAAGCTTGCAATCTTGGTCACCGGCCCCAGTAAGACCACCAGTATTTATTTCAAGTGGAGCTCTGTCCAAGTTGCTCTCACCTCTCTTCGCATCTGAATTATCGTTGGAGTGGATGTGAAGTAGAGTGGGATGTCGTGAGCCACATTTCTTACAGAACAGGCGTCCCGTACACAGTCTATTGACATGCCCCGTACACAAGCATCCAAAACAGACTCCATTTTGTTTTAGAAATTCCATTTTTTCAGTGTGAGCTTTCCTCTCCAATAGAGCGCATGACTCCAGCGTGTGCCCACCATTTTTGCAAAAAAGGCATGTTTTAAGAGGTCTATCCTTGTCTTTGTCGTCACAAGGAGCTTCTCTTTCAACAGTGGTGAAAGTGGTGGCAAAGCTGCTCCCCCTGGGCTGGACGCGAGGTGCAGGTTTGGCTCTGCCACTTTCGTCTTGTATGTCACCAAATACGGGATCGTTAGCAATTCTCACCTCACGCTCAATAAAGGTCACAATATCGGCAAACATGGCCCGCTTGCGATGTCTCTCTTGGATGTCGCATGCTTCTGTACGCCACTTGTCCCTCAACTTGTAGGGTAGCCTTTTGACCACAGCAAGCATATTTGCAGATGTATTCAAGTCGCATAGATTGTGCACATCTTTCATCGCGTTACAACACCCTCTCAAGAAAAGGCTGTATGCTTGCAAAGCTTTCCCATCCTCTGACTTGACTGCTGGCCATGAGAATATTTTTTCCATATACGCAGATGCTATGACATGCTCATTTCCAAAGTGCTCCTTCAGTAAAGCCTTTGCCACAGCATACCCAGTGCCATCCGACATATGTTGGCAGCTTCTGACAAGCTGCTGAGGCTGCCCCCTGGTGTATTGCTCTAGATAGTGCAAGCAATCGATAGAATTATCGGCTCTCCGTTCTATGGTCTGCTCAAATGACCTTATGAAGCCGTGATACTGCAGGGGGTCACCATCAAACAGCTGGATGTCTCTTTTAGGTAGCGAAGCAAGACATTGCTGATTCACCAACATTGAAGTGATCTCATTTTGTTTTTTCAATATAGACATCATGCTGTTCTGTTCACTGTTAAAGAGGGATTCCGTACTATACAAAGGCAATGGAGGCTCTATAGCCGCTGGAGCCATGCTCTGTCCCTGCTTATGCACAGAAGATCTCTGGGGCAGCCTGGCTCCGTCAATTAGTTTTTCCTTTGGCCGTGTACTGGCCCCATCAGTTTGTATTCCTTTTGGCCGTATACTGACTCCGACCACGTCGGGGTTCCATCCTCTGTCACTATGTGGTACGAATGACTTCGCGTTAATATTGAGGCCGCTTTCAAAGTATGACCTCATTCCATCAGACCTTCGCGAAGTAGCACTCAGTACTGTTTTCTTAGAAGCGCCACTCCGCACCCCTGACACAGAGGTTCTTAAGACATTCAGTTTAGCCACAGTGGCAGCCATGTCTGATTCAAGTTGTAGTTGTTCCTTTCTTTTTCGTATTTGAGCTTCCTCGTCTTCCAGAGCATGTTTTTGTTGAAGCAACTTTTGCCTGGCCATTAAAGCGGCCATTTCGGCCTCGGCTCTGACACGATCAGATGAAGTTGAAGATGCTCTAGAGGTTATGGATTTTGAACCATGAACACTGCTTATATTTGATATGCTGTCACATGGCCTAATCTCCTCCTGAGCGTCATGGACTCGATGTGACACATTTGACATGGCAGCACATTCCTTCTCAGAATTAATTTGAGGTGGTATGTTTAATGTGCCATTACATTCCTCCTGACAATCATCCATTTGATGTGACTGAGTCACTTCCATACTCCCCACACCTCCATTTTCCTCCTCAGCAGCGTCCTGCTGTGTAGGGTTTTCATTAGGCCTGCCATGAACCTCTGGTTGGGGTCCTTTGGTTTGTACAAATTTGAACCATGCATTTACATCCTCAATGAGGCCATCTGTGCGTTTATTAACCCTTGAGAACCATTCATTTTGCTTCCCCTGTTCATCAGGTGGAATCAGAGGCATTAAAGAGGTGTGCAGTTCATTAGAAGTGTGAGATGTTTGTATCAAGACATCAAGTTGTCCTTTAACCTGCAATGCGTTTTTGCCATCTTTCAATAGCTCTGTGATAGAGACTATGAGACCCTTTATTTCATCCACTTTCCTTTTACGTTCCTTTTGAATGAATTCAATTTTATTTGAGAGAGCCTTTTCTGTGAGGCTTATTTTCCTTTTTTCCTTGTCCTGTTTCCCAACATTTGAATCAACCTTTGTTCCACTCATTTTCGATGTGCAAGCAAATGACAGTGACAATGAGAGTCCAATGCAAACCAGTCAGTCACATAGAACACCAGCGATCGGCGATCGCAGCGCACGTTTGATTGACAGTTGACACACAATAGCATTAGCCCGGCGGGCAGCACAGCGCACACACATCCACAGCGTATACAACACACAGTTTCCACTCGGCGGCGGAATCAGCCCAAAGCCCCAAACTGTTCCAAACAATTCCAACAGCAGAACGAAATGGGTCGGATTGTGTTGTGTTACGTTACCACATGACGTTTGTGATGATGCGCCGTTTGTTGTGTGATCCGTGATCATTCCATTGTTTGATCATTCCATTGTTTGTTGTATCGCGCATTGATTGCTTGCTATGCTTTCATTGTGTGACTTGTCGGGTCCTCTGTGACTCCAGTCCAATCCAATCCTTATGTTTGTGTCACTCTTTGTTGACAATGTGTGGCGTCTATATTGACAAACATTTTTAGAACGCCGAGAGGCTAAAGCGGGGAAACATCTTAGCTGTCAGACGCACTGCTTTATTTATTTCCTTGGGAATCACTGCTCCAGGCAATCGCTGCTTTATTTCATTTTATTAAAGTTAAAACAGGTAGTTGATACAGTGATCAATGCATGGGTTTTACCGTACTAAAGCGATTGCGGTCAACAAAGTTGGACCTTCCCCGTTCACCCCCTCTCTCCCTCCATTCATGAAATGCCGCTCTGAGAACAGCTGATTTTACTACAACTGACGTAAGCGTCCAACACCACGTGACCCATATAACTGTCGCCAACAGTGTCAGTGTTTATGATACTGTGAGATAGAGTGGTTCTGAAGAGGCCCCGATCCACAGGTGTGCGGGGGAGGATGCTATACTATTGCTATGTCTAATCCTTTGTTATAGTTTATGTTGCACAGACCTTTGCCTACATACAGTATAGGCCTACTACCTGTATTTAAACCACTGCCCCCCTTCGTATTACATTTCTCCCCATTACTGCTGCATTACCTACCTCCTTGTTCATGTTCATGCTCAATACCCAAAAATTAAGTTGTTCATGATGAAAGATGCAATGTGTTGCAAACTGTCCAAAATTACTCAATCAATATTCTCAATATTTTATATAATATATACATTGGAGTGAGTGCCAGTCACCAGTGTGTGAGAGCTCAGGGATTAAAGTTCTCAGTACTAGGTCCTGATTTCAGTCCTGAGGATTTCACAGGGGTCATTTAGTGCTTATTTGCAAAAGATCATTTTCAGTCTCAAGATTTTTTTTTTACTTTAATCCCTGAGAGCTGCATAATGGCCCTAACTCTATTGTCTAGTCTACTGTACTGCAATTCTGCAATCCTTAAATTATTATTTTTTTTTAATAACGCATTTAATCAGGGCGTCCGTGTTGGAGCACCTCAGTGCGGCCGCAGAGTGGATGTGCAGCCTCTTCCAGAGAGAGATGGAGACACTGAATACGTTGCTGGCAGCGAGACAGAACCAACTGCTGGACATGATGACTCTGCAGCCGTACGTCAAGCTGCACAGAATAGGTTGGTTTACGTTCTGTTGCATGCTTTTTTTGTCCAGTTGTTGCTCGCACTAATGTTAAAAGATTGTGTGAGAGACATTCTATACCATCTAAAAATAGGAGAAAAACATTGTGTACTGCTGGTGATGTTACTTTTCTTCTCCTTCTGTCTTGCTGCGTGAAGAGATTTCCACTAAACATCAGGAGAGGAGATTCATTCTGGTCAAGGAGGAACCACAACCTCCAGAGATTAAAGAGGAACAGCAGGAGAGCAGATCCAGTCTGCTCAAGGAGGAACCACAACCTCCACAGATTAAAGAGGAACAAGAGGAGGAGGCATTGACATTTCTACATAGAGAGACCACAAGGGCTAAAACTCACTCGGGTAATACATTAAACAAACAAACAAAAAGATTCACATGCAGATCAGACACAACAAACATGCAGAAATCACCTGTTTCTCCCGAACATGCGTTGGTCCGATATACACTGCTCCCTGTTTGCTGCTAGGTTGTCGGTCTAATGACAGTCAGACCAATAGTATGTACAAAAGCATCCTTAACACTACTCTCCAACTCTCTTTCCATCCGCTCTCAACTGAGCTCAAGGCTTTATGTTCTTTGTCATGGAGACTGATTTATGTCCATAGGTGCTCTTTTTGTAGGCATCGTGCCCCCCAAGAAGCCTGGCTTTGAGTTTATGAAAGCATCTGTAACAGCTTGTACTCATTTTACAGTTTACAGGGTTCCCGCGGCATCTTAAAAAGTCTTAAAAGCATTGAATTTACGAATTTGAAAATAATACCTTAAAAAGACTTAAAAAGGTCTTGAATTTTTACATCTAGGTCTTAAATTTTGCGCAGTTAGTTACATCGAGCCACGTGTGTCGGAGCGATCAAAACAGCGCCTGTATTGGACGTTAGATCGATCCTAAAGAGATGAATTGATGATTCCATCAGCTGCGCAAAAAACAATAACCACAGATATACAAGCTCATATAGCCATGCATTGCAATGTGGCACACTGCTTGTAGATCATCTACGTTCAGTGCAAGTGTCTGTGTGACGTAGTATTCAGGGTCTTATAGAGTTACGCAAACTCCGTTCATTTCATGGGGCCAGTCCATTGGAGGCGCTTCTACATAGACCACTATGGAATGAGGACAACAAGAATAGGGACAGCTGGAGTTTTGAGCTCACGCGAGTACTTGAACCACGTGACCGGGCTGTTTTCTGTCCCCTCAATGTCGCAATTCTCTATACTCCACGCCTCGTACACCACAGCAACAAGTGCATACAGCTGACAAACAGATGATCGGAGCGGAGCTGTCGGAACCGACAGCTTTACACAACGTTATTGCGTAGTTGCACACATCTGTGCTTCCATTCACATCCATAGCCTTTTAAATCGTATTTTCCATCCCCGGGACAACTTGATGGTCGTGGTGGTGCTGGTGGTGTTGTCTGTATGGAGAATGTGTAGCTGGTAGCTAGCTCAGCAACTAGCTAGCATAGCTAACGCGATGAGCATGCTCAGCTCGCGTCTATGGCAGGGGTTTTCAACATGTGGTCCAGGGACCACCAGTGGTCCCTGAGAGGATTCCAGGAGGTCCCCAGGCTAAATGATGGAAAGCTGGTTAACCAGATGTAACTCTTTGAGAGTGTAAACAACCTTTGCGGGTCCATATGGTTTCATGTTTACCCTCTGAAGAGTTAAAATATTCATGTGAATTATCCCAAGTCTACACAAGTACAGAATGTAGGATATTAAGTCATTTTGATCTGTATTTCACTGTGTTGTTTTCTCTGAGATACAGCCTGGAATTGTGGACAAAACTAAATGAAATCTTTAGTTGTGGGGTCTGTGGGGCTAAATTGTAATCAATTGGTGGTCCGTGGCTGAAGTTCTAAATAAATATTGGGCCCTGGTATGAAAGAGGTTGAAAACCACTGGTCTAGTCATTTGGCTTCCTTTAATAATGAATGTATACTAGTGTAGTTGCATCTACTTGTGTCACAGCAGGCAGACCTGTCAAAGCACTCCTGAATACTCAGACAGACATGCACCACCTCAAAGTCCAAACACATAGTTGTTTTTCATGTTCCCCTTATAATTTCCTGGTTCTTATTAGGACTGTAGTAGATAATAAAAATGAAACCCTATGGAACCTAACCCTAATTACATAGGGTTTTTAATGCGTCCGATCGCACTGTATCGTATCGTACCAAATTCCAACAAATCAAAATCGCATCGAAATTCTACTGAATCGAATCGTATCGTTCTGCATATAAAATAAATCATTTCCGAATCGCATAGATACCATGCAAATCGATACGTATCAAATTGTCTTGTAAGGGAGAGATACACACCCCTAATAATTATAGCACTTGTTAATTTCTAGTGGTGCTGGTAAATGAAAATGTATGTAGCACCAGTGCTATTTGCGAAAAATATATAAAACGTTGCTTATTGACGATGGCCGTGAAATGGGTATTACGTTTTATATAAATGGCCTTAAAAAAGGTCTTAAAAAGTCTTAAATTTTACTTTAAGAAACCTGTAGGAACCCTGAGTTTAATCAGTCTTTCTTAGGTGTATAACTTTATGCATGGTAAATGGAAAAAATATATAACGGACATTTTAGGAATCTAGTGTCACTACCATTGTTTTTTTTTCCTGCTCCTAGCAGATGGAGACGTCTCTTCACACTGCTCTGACGTCGAACCGAGATCTGACACCGACCTCACAGAAGACAGTGACGACTGGGAGAAAAACACCAGAGGAAAACCTTTCCACTGTCAACTTTGTGACAAAAGTTTCAGTTGGTCACGTTCCCTGAAAGCACACCAGAGGGTCCATACTGGAGAAAAACCCTGTAATTGTCAACATTGTGACAAAAGTTTTAGTCAGTCAGGTGACCTGAAGAAGCACCAGAGTTTCCATACCAGAGAAAAACCATTTAGTTGTGAACTTTGCAATGAGAGTTTCAGAAATTTACGTACCATGCGGAGGCACAGGAGTGTCCATACCAGAGAAACTGGAATGGACACTGGAGAACAACCCTTCCAGTGTAAAGTGTGCAGAAAGAGTTTCCGTCAGCTAAGTACCCTGAAGAACCATCAACGCATCCATACTGGAGAAAAACCATTTAGTTGTCAACATTGTGACAAAAGTTTTAGTCAGTCAAGTAGCCTGAAGAATCACCAGAGTGTCCATATCAGAGAAGGACCCTTTAGTTGTAAACTTTGCGGTAAGAGTTTCAGTCGTTCAGCTAACCTGAGGATGCACCAACACGTCCACACCGGAGAAAAACCATTTAGTTGTGAACTTTGCAATGAGAGTTTCAGAAATTCACGTACCATGCGGAGGCACAGGAGTGTCCATACCAGAGAAACTGGAATGGACACTGGAGAACAACCCTTCCAGTGTAAAGTGTGCAGAAAGAGTTTCTGTGATCTAAGTACCCTGAAGAACCATCAACGCATCCATACTGGAGAAAAACCATTTAGTTGTCAACATTGTGACAAAAGTTTTAGTCAGTCAAGTAGCCTGAAGAATCACCAGAGTGTCCATACCAGAGAAAGACCCTTTAGTTGTAAACTTTGCAGTAAGAGTTTCAGTCGTTCAGTTAACCTGAGGATGCACCAACACGTCCACACCGGAGAAAAACCTTTCCGTTGTCAACATTGTGACATGAGCTTCAGTCGGTCAGATCAACTGAAGACCCACCAGAGTGTCCATACTGGAGAAAAACCCTTCCAGTGTAAAGTGTGCAGAAAGAGTTTCCGTCATTCAGCTAAACTAAAAATTCACCAACGCGTCCACACTGGAGAAAAACCTTTCCAGTGTAAAGTGTGCGGAAAGAGCTTCAGTGAGGCAGGTACCCTGAAGATTCACCAACGCGCCCACACTGGAGAAAAACCATTTAGTTGTGAACTTTGCAATAAGAGTTTCAGTTGTAAAAGGTATCTGAAGGATCATAAACGCATCCATACTGGAGAAAAACCATTTCGTTGTCAACATTGTAACAAGAGCTTCCGTTGGTCAAGTCACTTAAAGAAACACCAACACGTCCACAGTGGAGACAAAAGCTTAACTATGACAGATTAGCCGAAAAGCTATAGGCTCGCTCCCATTAGGTTCAATAGTAACTAAATCATTTACAGAAAATCCTCTGTTATGAATTTGTGCAAATGAATGATGTCCAAAGACAGCTTAAGGTGTCTACTTTGAAGGGATAATTCAGAAGTTGTACGAGATACTGTCCATTAATATAGTGGTGTCAACTGTATTAATTGATTGCCAGAGTTCCATGGTGGGAGTTCTGCCCTGGTTTTGGTCAATATTACATAGTTCTGGTCATTTTGTGGAGGTCACTGGGGGCACGCAGTAAAAGTAAATAAATCCACGAAACTAACATAATTTGTATTGTTTAATAATTTCTAAAATATTAGGACCTCCTTCATTCATTTTTGACCCCCTATCACATGGAACTAGTTTTGGGAGTGTGATATGGACACAAAATACATAGTTCCCTGTGATAGAGGTACACTTACAGTTGCGACTACTATAATAATGGCCACTATTTCATACAGCTTAACTATACCTTCACTATACTCTGAACTATACCTTTAAGGGGTAAAATAAAATAAGTTGATGATGTGCTTCAGTTATTTTTAATACATTTGACAAAACAGCCTGTATTTTCACATTTCACTGTTTCCAGGGCTCATTCAGAGATAAGTGCATTCAATATAATTTATCAATTACAGTTGGATTTTTCCAGGTGTTGCCATGCCTGCTTTATATAAGCACATTTTCAGTGAAGTTGGTTGGAAATAATGACTTGTTCCCTACCTGTGTTCTGCTCAAATGAAGAGGAGTCCAAGGACCTCCATGCATCTGTGGATTTCCATCTGTAAAATGTTTTGTGCCAGCCAGGTTTTTATTTTTCAACTGTATAAAAAATAACAATTTTGGAAAATATCAGATCGAATATCAGATCACACTGTGAGCTTGCGAATCTGCCGGTCCATACTCTTCCCTTCTGCCGGTCCATACTTTCCGACGCAACTTTCCGAAAAGTTGAAAAGTGATGCCATCCGAAATGTCTCAAACGCATCTTTCTGAAATTTTGTTCTGAAAGCTGCAGCGTCGAATGTTGTGACCCCCCCCCCCCCCCCCCACACACACACACTCTGTTAATTTTACAAACTCCGAACTCCTATTAAAACTCAGATTAAGCATACACCAGCCTACTGATCAAGCTTTCCTGAGATGATCTTTTCTCTGGGAAAGTATCCATTATTACTGAAGTTCACAGGATATACTGAATGTGAATTAAGGAGGCAACATTTGTGGCAAGATGCAATTTCCTGTGGTTTAGGACTATGGGGGACTATGGGGTATTAGGACTGTAGTAGGTAATAAAAAATAATTTGCTTTAAACAAATATGTATGGAATCTCTGGATCATGTTCGAAGGGCCCCTCCCATAGCTAAATTCCCTAAAACTACAGTAAGCGAGGAATGCAAAACAATTAACACCCACCTAAAACATGAACCTTAGTTGAAAAAAGAAAAATAACCAAAGTTGTCCTTTAATGCCACAATATCAATATTGAATAGTCAGGTTGATGATATTTATTAATTTGGTTCATGTCAGAAAAACTGTCTGGCTGCATTGCAGTGTATGGCTGAACTTTTCTCTTCTCTTTGATTTGCTTTGATTGAACTTTTCATGGTCTTTATATTGTTGAATTGTTTCAAAATGTTCCAGTGTAATAAAAGAAACATAATGAGGAACAATTTCACAATGTATTGAAATATCTAATTGAATCATAACATACTTAAGAATCACATTGATATTGTATTGTGAGTTAAGACAATCATCACACCCCCACTTTGGACCTCATACATATCAGAGTAATTGTACTGCGTTACACATACATCTCAGAGGAAATGTACTATGTTACACATTCATATTAGTAAATGTACTACGTTACACATACATCTCAGTGGAAATGTACTATGTTACACATTCATATTAGTAAATGTACTACACATCTCAGAGTAAATGTTACTTATATCGTTTGGACTCCATCCGTCCCTTGAGGGGGTTGCCTTACAGTTGTGTAACTCTGGTTCCATTTGTTCATTGTATGGAAGAAATTATTTTATTACGAGAAAAGTTATGTCTTATGTCAACGAGCAAACCAGCTAAACAATCACAGGCAATAACAGGCATTCTGATTGGCTGGCTTGAGATGATTCATGATGATGGACAATGATACAAGCACCTCTCATTTCACACAGGTGTGTTTTTTTTAGACAGAGAGAGAGAGTTTGGGAGCTGAAGCCTGATAGAATAAGTATCTTTGTTACAAAGGATATATAAAGTATCTGTGTTGAAGTCAGGAGATTATATTAACATTATTAATAATATTAACACTTTCCTCCATCACAGTGGTTACATGAGTAGTGAATTTAGGCTCTGTAGTTCATTCATTATAGGAACTTTGTGGTTTTCTACCAGTACTACTTTAGGGGATTCCAGGTGGTCCCCAGCGAAATGATGGACCGCTGGTAACCAAATGTATAGATCCTTAACTCTATAGAGTAAAATGAAACCAAATGGACCCGTAAGGGTCCAGTTGGTTTCATCTTAACGCTCCCAAGACAAATTATAATTAAACATCTGAATTACTTTTCAAGAATCTGCACAATTAGAAAATGTAAAAAATAATTGTTACTTTGACCAACATTTTGTCAGTTATCTCTCCTAAATTGTGGACAAAAACTTGAAAATCGTTGGTTTTGGGTCCAACAGACTAAACAAAAGAGCAAATGGTGGTCCGTTGCTAACTGGTATGAAAAAGGTTGAAAACCACTGTTGTAGAAGGAAGAATAGGTTTATTGATCACAGTTCTCCTCCAGTCCACCAGGGGGCAACAACACTGCCTGGATGGATTCTTCATTGCGCATGCGTGAACCACGTTAACCCGGAAGAGTTGGTGTGTGTAGTTTTTGTGTGTGTTTTCCATAGAGTTAAAATACAGAGACCACTTAATTCTGTAGGAAACAGTGAAGCAAAAAAGACATAGTGGTCAAAGTGTAGAATGCAGTTTAGACCAAACTATGGGCCACGTGAACGCGCACTAGGCTCCGCCCCCTCCAGGAAGCTTTCAGCTGAGCTCTGACTGTCAGCTCTGAGGTGGAGGAGCGGTGCGCTCAGCACACACCGGCCAGCGGTGGACTTTGGCTTAGTTATCAATAATATGTGTATATAAAATATATCTAACTCATCGAATCTGCTAGTTAGATCGATATTGTTCTTATAAAATAGTTGGTTGGTGCCCAAGTATTAATATTACGAAGATACCATTTGCCATTTTGACTGCCTGGGACTTCTCATTCACTTACAATGGGCTTCGGTAGAACTCCGAATTCTAAAAACGTTTTTTTTAAATAGCGACTGTACCTGAAATATTTATGGAGATTTAGCATCGAAATGAATATAAAATCATATGAACACTTGGTTTGCTAACCTACAAGTAGTCGAAAGTCATTTTCTGCTATAGATCTGTCTCTCCATCTAACCCGTCATCAAGTCACCTTCCCTGGGCAGAGTGGTGGTGGTGGTGGTGGTGGTGGTTGTGCACAGAGCCATGTGTCTTGTTCCAGAACACTGAAAATCATCATTTCTCCCCTTAATGCATAGCATGTTTAGGTGTAATGACATTTATTCTGTTTGGACAATATATTTAAGAAGGTCGATTTAAATAAATAATATTGTCAACACCAAAATAGTGTGATTACACTGGAGTTTTCACCCAAGGCAAGGCAGAGTTCCCAAACGTTTTCATGCCAAGGACCCCCAAATTGACATGGATGAGCATAGGGATCCCATTAAAAAAATGAGGGACCCCCAAATATTGATTTTGATGGCTCTAGCAGCAATTCTCAACCTGTTTAGTTTCAAGGACCAACTCCCACAGGGACCCCTGAGTTATAACATGGTTATATAGTGTGGTTATCACTGACCCAAGGAAGCTTTGCTCTGAATAAGATTTAGTATTGATTTGCTCACCAAGATAATCAAAATGCTTTCCAACCAACCTCTTCATTAAAACATTGGCATCTGTGACAGTCACAGATGAATAGCCTACCTTTTACAATAATCTATTAATCATCATTGAATAAAAATGAACACAGCAAACAGCAATATGTAGATCCAATAATGGCACTTCTTGATGGCATGAGAATCAAATGCAAAAACAGTTGTATACAACCCCTGTTAATGAACAAACAGTCTAGTGACTACTCTGGAAATGTTATCAGGACATTTATCATGTTATTTTAAACACAAAAAATCACCTTTGCATTTGTTTATGTACAGCATTAGAATTTAGAACATATTAGTAGAACAGACTTGGGCACTAGGTGGGGTCAGTGCATAATTTGCACATTTCCCTTAAACCTTGACAGCCGTGTGTGTGCGTGTGTGTGTGTGCGCGCGTGTGTGTGTGTGTGTGTGTGTGTGTGTGTGTGTGTGTGTGTGTGTGTGTGTGTGTGTGTGTGTGTGTGTGTGCGTGCGTGTGTGTGTGTGTGTGTGTGTGTGTTAAAAGTTAGTTAACCAGATGTGAACTCTTTGAGTGTAAGCATGAAACCAAATGGACCCGCAAGCGCAATTAAGGGTCCATTTGGTTTCATGTTAAAATATTCATGAAACCACATAATATTTGGTTTGAGTTAAAATATTCATGATCTGAATTAGCCCAAGTCTACACAACTACACAGTGGTCCCTGAGAGGGTTCCAGGTGGTCCCCAAATGGACCCTTGCGGGTACATTTGGTTTCATTTTTACACTCTCAAGAGTTAAAATATTCGGCATGTGAATTAGTCCAAGTCTACACAACTAGAAGATGGACAAAAGCAAAATAAATCTTTAGTTTTTGGGTCTGTGGGGCTAAAATGTCTTCAAGTGGTGGTCCGTGGCTCAAATTCTGAATAAATGGTGGGCCCTGGCATCAAAAAGGTTGAAAACCACTGAACTAGAGAATGTAGAAGATTAATGGTCATTTGTATGTTTGTTTCTGAAATCCAGCCTGGAATTGACTCAAAGAAAAAAAAAAAAAAGAAACAAAAACAAAAGAAATCTCACGGACCACCAAGTGGTGGTCCGTGGCTCAAATGCTGAATAAATATTGGACCCTATTTCATATCAGGGGGCGAAATGTTGCAAAAACCACTGCTTTAAAACATGATACTGTAATAAATTATAAAACCATAGTCGTTGCATAGCTATTCATTCATTCATGGTGGACTTCCAAGCGGCACCAAGCGGCACTTTCCGAAAATTAAACCGAAAAGAGGTCTCCTCGGGCGTCTAGACAAGCCGTGTAGTGTAGCCTTTAATAAGTACACGAGTCAGCGACGCGCGGCCATGATTGACTCGCACGCACACGCCCTCACGCACGGTCGCGTTCATGAGAGTTCATGTGGGGCGCGTTCGCGTGGCCCATTCGCAATGCATCAACGCTGCTGCTCCAACCCGGAAGTTTGCTTCATGCGCTGGGTGAGCAAGTTAATGCAAGTGGGTGGAAGGGAAAATCAGAATACTGCTCTATGTTACTCTAAGGTGTTTTCGTCTCGACTGTGTGTCTAGCTGTGTCTGCAGGAACAAAGAGCGAGCAGTGATCAGTGAAGGTAAAATGTGTCCTCCAGAGTGTGTTCTAGTGGCTATAAAGGAACACATGGTGTCAGTGGGAGAGCAGATCATAATGAGTGTTTTGAGTGGAGGAGGAGATGATGCTTGTTGTCGTCTGAAGATACACGTCAGGTAAGTTCTGCTCTGTCTCCTCTGTGATGATTTCACTGCCCTGAAACTTCTTCATCCAGTTCTATGCAGATCGCTAGCTGTGGTCCAGAGCTCCACTGCTTCTATGAGTCTGATTTGCATTGGAGCTCTGCTGGTCTCCGTGCATTCGGCCATTACTCCACCCGACCAGCCTCTCTTCTCTAGTGGATATATAAAGAACGTTTTACTTACTCACCAAAATAAACACGTCTTGTGTCAATAGAAAGCCTACTTAACTTAGTCGAAACCCCAAACGGGAGGCATACTTGTGTCCGACATCTCAGGGATCCGATGGGGCGGGGGTCCGATGGGGCGGGGGTCCGATGGTACGGATGGGGTGGGGGTCCGACGATCGGCCCGCGCTCCTCCAGAACGGGATTTTCTACAAGTTCAAACTGCCTTGGACACGGCCTGCGCGGGTCCCCCTCTCCCCCTCTCACTATATGGCTTTTAGAGAAAGAAAGGAGGGTGACGAGAGTAGTGTAAAATAAAGCGAATTGCCCCGCACCCCCCCTCTACCTGACAGCTCGTGATCATGCAAATTTCGTATGTATAACTACAGCACTCTACCCGCCTTTGTTTTTAAATGCCCCCCAATTACCATGTCGGCAAAACCATTCACACCTTGGCCAAAGATGCGCTGGACCCCCGCCCGCTCCTACTGCAATCCTTAACTCAAAATAAAATGATGCACTGGGTGCAAAAATCACCACGGAATGACATGCATTTCATTAATAAGCAGCTTCTAATAAGGCTCCTTAGTAGCCTACAATAGGCTAGGCTACTACAATACTGGAATGGAAACAAACGGCTTTGAACATTAGGCCTACTTGGATTTTCCGCCACTCTTCCCCCTCCAATCTTTATAGTCACCGTGTGAGATGTGTGTGAGTTTTTAAATCGTAGCGCACGCACAATGAAGAGGTCCGTTTGGTATGGAAGTACCTTAGGGTCATAAGAAGAGATCTATCCAAAGAGATGACCTGCATCACCCCTCATTAGGCTACTGAAATTGCCCCCCAAATGAACCACTATTGTACCAGGCGAGGCTCCATTGTTTAGAGATATAACAACGTTGGTGTTAAACTGTAGGCCTACATTTCTCTGGTCATGGTCTGATGAAGGCTTGGGAGTAGCACATCCTGTGTAGGCCTATTTATTTTGTGGGTGTACAAGTATTTGGGGTGAGGGGCAGCTCAAAAGTGTTATTGTAAAATAATATATAATAAAAATGTATTTTTATACTGTATTTAATATACTTGCTTTTCCCTCTTTTGGAATGTCTGGTGTGAATCAATATATTGTTATTGTCTTTCAAGAGGTGGTAATAGCTAGCTTAGAGTTTCGAGGCAATTCACCCATTAACTAAACAATAGACCTACCAATTAGGCTATTAATGAAGTGCTTGTGTTTCTAAAAATGTTTTGCATGAGCTCTATGACACCACATCAGCAGTAGGCTACAGAAGTTGAGAATCATTTCGATATTATTGGGCTTTTTGGCGTTATTAGCTTACTTCTCTCCAAATACTTCTCTCCAAATACTCTCCAAATACTTGGAGAGAAGTAAGCCAAAAACAGAGAAGAGAAAAGAGAGTCACGACATAGAGGGGTCAGCTCGAGCTGCTGTTCATGCAGGGACAAGTTGGGAGTTGGAAATAGGCTACATTCTATACAATGAGGGCGGCGCAAATAAGACAAACAACTAAAGTCTCTGGTAAAAAATAGCCTTATAAAGGCAAAACGTATTACTTTATTCATTTCAGCTACTATTATTAGGCTACTATTCAAACTCCCTGACTCAACACTACCCCCACAGTATTGAGGAGGTATTCTCATGCCCCAACTGCTCGGCAAAGAAGAGGAAACAGCGCACCCCTCAATGCCCAGACCAAGAACTACATCTTTAAAAGCGAAATTCTCAAATTCCTGTTTCTCTGCAAGACATTACTCTATAAACCATATCTCAAAAACTGGTGGGTCAAACTTCACAACCAATATGTCAAGTTGTAGTTATGATAAAAGAAAAATGAGAATTTCCTCAAAGACTCAACCTGGGTGGTGCTGGGACACAAATATCTAAATACTGAATCAAGTAATGCAAAAACTGTCTGGGGTGCTCATGTGAGACTGATTAGATGAAATGACCAAATGTTTTTTGAAAGTTAAATATACTTATTTATACTAATTTTAATCTCCAACGTTGTCATTTGATGGGATTAAATAGACCTTCACCATACCCACCCTTAATGTGTTCTGATATTATTCCTGGCAAAGGAATAACCTGTCACATGTTTCCAGCTACCCTAGAGACAGGGTTGTAGCCAGGATTTTTCAAATACCAAGGTCAAATATTGCAATATCTTATTTTACAAAAGACATCGTAATTTGATGACTTTTCAGACATTTAGGAAATGTGAATAAACAGAGTTAAAGTCACAAGTCCATCAAGCAGGTCTTCTTTTCAATGCAAGCCATAACATTGTTTGAATGGCCAACTAATCAAACTAGTGTGCTTATAGCACACTTCATTAGTAGCCTATTAATTGAAAGGTCTATTGTTTGGTTAATGGGTGAATTGCCTCGAAAATCTAAGCTAGCTATTATCACCTCTTCAAAGACAATAGCAATATATTCATCCCCATCAGACACTCCAAAAGAGGGGAAAAGCAAGTGTAGGCTATTAAATAAGAATAAAAGCACATTTTTCATATATTCAAATATGTCAGGCTCACATAACACTTTTGAGTTGCCCCTCACCCCAAATGCTTGCATCCTACACCCACAAAATATGTAAGCCTACACAGGATATGCTACTCCCAAGCATTCTCCAGAACTTTTAATTAGTTTGCATGTTTGCATGTAGCATGTTTTACACTGTTGTTATGGTAAGGAGAAAATGATGGAATTATGGCAATTTCAGTAGCCTAACGAAGGGTGATGCAGGTCATCTCTTTGGATAGATCTCTTCTTATGACCCTAAGGTACTTCCATACCAAACGGACTTCTGCATCATGCGTGGGCGCTATAGGCTACGATTTAAAAACTCACACACATCTCACACTGGGACTATAAAACAGGAGATTGGAGGAGGAAGAGTGGCGGAAAATCCAAGTAGGCCTAATGTTCAAAGCCGTTTGTTTCCATTCCAGTATTGTAGTAGCCTATTGTAGGCTACTAAGGAGCCTTATTAGAAGCTGCTTATTAATGAAATGCATGTCATTCCGTGGTGATTTTTGCACCCAGTGCATCATTTTATTTTGAGTTAAGGATTGCAGTAGGAGCGGGCGGAGCAGCAGGTGTGAATGGTTTTGCCGACATGGTAATTGGGGGGCATTTAAAAACAAAGGCGGGTAGAGTGCTGTAGTTATACATACAAAATTTGCATGATCACGAGCTGTCAGGTAGAGGGGGGTGCGGGGCAATTCGCTGATTATTCTGTGTGCCTGCCAGTATGGCAGAAGCACACAGGTTGTGATTCGTCAACTTAATCCATCATCACTTATCATCTATCTATCCGAAATTTTGACCGCTATGGCCGGCCGCACGGTTTGCACAATCCCCGCAATATATACATCGAAACGTGCGGCTCGGCCGGGAAAGATGTGCTTGTGCTTTTCTTTCCGATACGCGTTACCGTGCCAACGTAATTCGCAATAAACGACGCAAAAAATGCCCATTCGAAATGAATGGGGGCACACCGAAAACATCAGAAAAAGAAGCGCTTATTTGGAGCCACATTACTCTGGCACACTGTGGCGTAGAAACACGATTTTAACTTTAAACAGCAGGCGCGGCTCTCGGCTTCGTCACGGTTCAGGCGGTATTCGAATATGTTGCACGGTTTGTCCGCTATCGCAGTTCAAAGTGTGCATGGTTCGAGAATTTAGCGGAGCTTAGAGGCTCGCACGACCAGTGAGCGAGTGAAACAGAGTGCGAGATGCAGTGTCTCGAGGTTCGGGTCATGACCGAACAAATCGTCCTCACGGCCACAATATTCGCTTTACATGCGTGGTTTTCGGACATTTTGTAGAAAAACTTCTCGCCTTTCACCCAATGTGACCACCAAAGCCCAGTCAGGTACAGAACCGGTGCTACGGGCCTCAGAGCGAGATGACGTAACCTCCCGTCTCCATATTAAATACATTGTAATGTGCTGCATTTTGGCGTTTGACGTTTCTTTTCAAACGCAAATTCTTAAATCGCTCTCACGACCACGTCTTTTATCATACCGATACCACGATCGCACACAACATAGCTTGCGAAGTCGTAACGCCCACATCGAAAAAAGTAAACGCTTACGAGTTTTAATTTTCGCGTGAGAGGCCTTCGTTCCAAGAGAGTGCTAGCCATTGACTCCCTGTTTAAACTAATGGACAATAGTATCTGTACTGATGTACTGAACACAGGTGTAACAGATTAGGCCCTAATTAGATGGCTGCCACTAGCCACACGCGCGCAGAGACACGCACACACATGCTCTCCTCTCCAGTCTATGCTTTGCTGCATAGTGTACTTGCTCATGGAGTTCTCCATGGGGTTACACATACCCAAATATGGAGTGTGTGACGCACACGCGCGCGCACGCGCACACACACACACGCACACACACGCGCGCGCATGCACACATGCATGCACACACGCATGCACAGTTTGCGCACACACACGCGCGCGCACACGCACACGCATGCACACACAGAGTCCGGGTCCTCTCTGAGGTCACCTGATGGGCCACGACTGATTATTCATGCATGCAGCAACACACGCACACACATATACACACACGCAAGCACACATGCACACTCACGCACACACACATTGGCAAGTCAGTTGGCAAAACATCCTCTCTCTCCTGTATCATCTATTTCCTGCCATAACTCCTCAATGCTATGTGATAGAGACCAGGGTTGCCAACGTATGGAAATTGTCAAGAGTGAGAAACTAGCGTTGTAACGCGTTTGGCCGTCGCCCGGAGGGCGACGGCCAGGGCGACGGCCAGGGCCAGGGCGACGGCCGGAAAAAAAATGTGTTTTTTTTGTGGATTTAGCCTATTTTAACAATGATCTGTAATCTTTAAGACTGATGTCTTCACCTCCCTGCCAGCTGTTCTCCATGCAATGTCAGCCTCGTTGTGCCCTCTCTCTAGTATAGTGTATACCATGGGGACACCAGCACACATCTATTTTCCTGGCTTCATAATAGACAACCATTCCCAGTTTTGGTCACAAAGGGGACCTTTGACCCTTGTTAAATGCCACAAACTCCACAATCAAACTGAGTCTCTACGGCAAGACTTAAACAACACTTCAAGGAACAGTCACTCCTTTGGGGTCCAGTGGCTGTCATAAGAAGGTAGTGGTCACTGGTCACACATTTACAGCCTCTATCCAGAACAAGACTGAAGCACCGTCAGTCAGAACAGAAATCCCAATATTCTAAAATGTTAAATAAATATTCCTACTATGGCAAAGCTATACCAATCCATGCTTATTTTCTTTTTCCTTTTAAACACACACACACACACACACACACACACACACACACACACACACACACACACACACACACAGTTATTGCATGTTGATTAACATGCATGTATCATTCACATTAAATTCCTTAAAGTGCTTGACATGAAACTTGAAAACACATTCAATCAAGACTTAAAAACAGCAACAAAAACAGTCATTTAGTGCTAACTAAATGTGGATTGAAATAGTTAATTTAGAAATTAGTCAATAGAGGCTGTTGGTTTATGGGGTATTTCACATAAAAAAAAAAAAAAAACTTTTGGTCATTATATGGTCTACTACTCAGTCTCATGTGAACACACCAGACAGTTTATAAGTTACTACATTCACTATTTAGATATTTGATGTTCATTTTAGCGTATCTGCCTCCTTCCTATACAAACCCATTATGACTTAAAACTTCATTTTAACCAAGATAGATTCATCAAAAACATCCAATTATTTTTCTGGTAGCTCATATTGTCCCCCTAATACCTGAGAAGACCGTGGAATTTCATTTACTAACAGCTGAAAGGCATGTAAATCACAAGCTAAAGGACTACTTTACTACTGCAAACCATGATGGCAACCTAACAGCAATGATGTTTGTCAAAATCAAAACATTGCCATGATTCATGCATATCTGTAATGTAATCCATTAATAATAATTCAGTTGAATTTTTACCTCACGTAACAACAGGTCTTCATCCAGCAGCTGACATTTTCAATCAGACCGGGTTTGAGCTGCTAAAGCCTTAGAGTATATACAGAGTTGCGACAACTCAGTTCATTTCATGGGGCCAGTCCAATGGCCTACGGTGGCTCTTTTACATAGAGTTGTATGTAGAATGGGGACAACACATGGGGACAACCCATATAACTCTATGGGACAACTAGAGCTTTTTCTGACTCCTCAATGCCTCAATGACTCTTTTAGAGCGATTCTATTGGCTCTGGTCTGGTCTTGGTGTTGCCAGATTTCGAGTGAGAAACCCGCAAACATGTACAGAAACTTGCCCATTAGACATTATAGACAACGCTAGCACAGAGCCGCTTACAATAAGGCAGATTTGGCAATATCAGCTGTAGCACGTAAAGATCACCATGCTCCCACAGTGCGTGAGGAATGGGACATGTGACGTGTGAGCGTGTGAATGACGTCAAATGCGTTATTCTCACGGTCAATGCGTGATCGTTTACACCTCTGATAGAGACATATGGGTGGCATCATCGGACTTGGGTAATGAGTCCCTGACGTTGATTGGTGTAACTTAGCCCCGCCCCCTATTCTGATTGGTCGATACTATTTCCTGCCATAACTCCTCAATGCTATGTCATAGAGACATATGGGTGACATCATTGGACTCGGTAATGAGTCCCTGACGTTGATTAGTGTAACTTAGCCCCGCCCCCTATTCTGATTGGTTGATACTATTTAGGGTTTGCTACTACGGTAGCATAGCATGTTAGCATGCCAACTCCCGCGAAAGTTTGCACACACTTGGCGAGTGGCAGGCACACAGTAAAATTTCTTAGAAATTTTGTTTCTAGTTTTACACTACTCTCGTCACCCTCCTTTCTTTCTCTAAAAGCCATATAGCGAGAGGGGGAGAGGGGGACCCGCGCAGGCCGTGTCCAAGGCAGTTTGAACTTGTAGAAAATCCCGTTCTGGAGGAGCGCGGGCCGATCGTCTGACCCCCACCCCATCCGTACCATCGGACCCCCGCCCCATCGGATCCCTGAGATGTCGGACAGAACGCATGCACCCAGTGGAAACACTCTGAGCCACTCACCACACGGATAAATTGGACTTTTTGGGCAGAACGCGATCGTTTTTCACTGAAGGAAAAATATTTCCTATGGAACTTTTCTATTGGCAATATCGGTAGAGGGCGCAAATCCTGGTTGTTTTTCCGGTGAAAAACGATCACGTTCTGGCCAAAAAGTCCATTTTATCCGTGTGGTGGGGGGCTCAGAGTGTTTCCACTACGGTAAGTAGGCTTTCTAATGACACAAGACGTGTTTATTTTGGTGAGTAGGTAAAACGTTCTTTATATATCCACTAGAGAAGAGAGGCTGGTCGTGGTGCAGGGTCGCACGAGAAGTCGGCCCGCCGCGAAGTCGGCCCGAATCGTGTGGAGAGGTCGGGCCGCGGCTGTGGAGAGGTCGGGCCGCGGCTGTGGAGAGGTCGGGCCGGGGGAGTGGAGAGGTCGGGCCGCGGCTGTGGAGAGGTCGGGCCGGGGGAGTGGAGAGGTCGGCCCATGTCTGTGGAATAGTTAGTTACTTAGTGAGCTAGTGTCAGCTGTTTTAGGCCCTTGTATATCATTATTCTTATTATTGTGCACTTTTTAAGGCTACAACAG
>CM076980.1:50621163-50684562 GCA_039105355.1 Benthosema pterotum | reverse complement strand
TACTGTCGCTGAAGGACATGAACAGGTGAAATCTCTTCCTGGGGAAAAGGGCGCTCTTGATGTCACAGTGAGCTCCTATTTTGCGTACTTGTGATTAACCCTTAGTGTACTGAACGCGTTTTGGCGTTCTAAGCATTATGTTTTAAAACTATTGAAAAATAGCAGATCGATTAAAAATAGCTCTGCATCTGTATCTCTGCTAGATAGCTCTGTATCTCTGCTATTTTTTGAAAAATTGTGAAAACGTGGTGCAAATCTTTGAATATTATGTTATTCAGAAACTACAAATCTATACAGGACACAATGGCTAAACATCATTTCGTGGTCTTTCAGAGGAGGACGCTGCAGTGCCCCCTGTGGCAGACCGCTGCTGCTGCTGTTGATGAACCCTGCAGCTTTGTGTCTAAGCCAGTGAAGACGGCCAAGCGAAACCTGTAAGAGAGTGTGTGTGTGTGTGTGTGTGTGTGTTTGTGTGTGTGTGTGTGTGGGTGTGTGTGTGTGTGTGTTGGTGAGCGCGCGCACGGCCGTGCATGTTAAATATAATTTGTATAATTTGTGCTTTTTTTTCTTTGTTATTTTTAATTATTTTTTTTTATTAAAAAAAATCAACTACCATGCTTTCTTCCACCCCTTCTCTGGAGTAAATGAGCAATTACGTGTAGAAATGTTTAGTTTTTCAATGTCCTGGCATGACGTTAAAACTGCATCCAACCTGGAGAGGGATGGGCGCCTCCAGGTTTATTTGCCCAATACAACACCCATGAACTATCTAGTCGAGAGAGATGTGACCCGGCCCGGAGGAAGCCCGGGGCCCCCCTCTGGAGCCAGGCCCGGAGGGAGGGCTCGTCAGCGAGCGCCTGGTGGCCGGGCTTGCCACGGAGCCCGGCCGGCACAGCCCGAAGAAGCAACGTGGACACAACCTGAAAACAACCTGTCTTTCTTTTTCTCATATAGTCGATGGCCATGAAAAGGAAGGCGGCCGAAGATAAAGCCGCCTCCAAAGCAAGAGGCAAAAAGGCTTCGGAACACAGCACCCACCCACGCCGGGGGGACGGTCCCACAGCTGGAGGGGGAGACGAGTCGGATTCGGACAGCAGCGGCAGCTTGGATGTGGAAAAATGGAAAAAGGCTGCTTCTAGGACAAACGGGAGGAGAAGAGAGAGAGAGAGAGAGAGAGAGAGAGAGAGAGAGAGAGAGAGAGAGAGAGAGAGATTTAAATTTAAAGGTATATTCAGTGACCGAATAATGGAATTATGGCACTTATTTAGCTATCACCTGAAAATTATAGTTCAGTCAATGCTAGCGTGGCAGCATGCGACTGGACACCCTTACTTTGCCACAACTGTTTTCCCATTCCCATTCCCAAGTATACTAGCTTTTATTACTCACTTAGGTTAAAGCAATACTATTGAACATATTCACTTTACACTGCACATCATTTGGTGTTCATATATCCACAATGGGTAAGGTCCTAGTATTGTAAAATGTATTGTATATTCTGCTTAAATTGTAAACTGTAATCCGTATGACGTGTTGCAATGCTTCCACTTGTAACGTAAACCGCTCTGCTAAATGCCTAAATTGTAAATCGCAAATAACTAAAAGAAAAAAAAATCACTAAAGGTCTTATAACCTGCCTCTTTTTTGTTTTGTTTCAAATGATTTGTTACGCTCAAAACGTCTTTTATATAAAAAGCTTTTAATGCTTTATACCGTAAGTATTTATAAATACTACTCGCTGAAGGACATGAACAGGTGAAATCTCTTCCTGGAAAAGGGCGCTCTTGATGTCACTGTGGAGCTCCTATTTGCGTACTTGTGATTAACCCTTAGTGTACTGAACGCGTTTTGGCGTTCTAAGCATTATGTTTTAACTATTGAAAAATAGCAGATCTATTAAAAATAGCTCTGCATCTGTATCTCTGCTAGATAGCTCTGTATCTCTGCTATTTTTGAAAAATTGTGAAAACGTGGTGCAAATCTTTGAATATTATGTTATTCAGAAACTACAAATCTAGACAGGACACAATGGATAAACATCATTTCGTGGTCTTTCAGAGGAGGACGCTGCAGTGCCCCCTGTGGCAGACGCTGCTGCTGCTGTTGATGAAGCCTGCAGCTTTGTGTCTAAGCCAGTGAAGACGGCCAGAGCGAAACCTGTAAGAGAGTGTGGAGTGTGTGTGTGGTGTGTGTGTGTGTGTGTGTGTGTGTGTTTGTGTGTGTGTGTGTGTTGTGTGTGTGTGTGTGTGTGTGTGTGAGCGCGCGCACAGCGCGTGCATGTTAAATATAATTTGTATAATTTGTGCTTTTTTTTCTTTGTTATTTTTAATTATTTTTTTTATTAAAAAAAATCAACTACCATGCTTTTCTTCCACCCCTTTGCTCTGGGAGTAAATGAGCAATTACGTGTAGAATGTTTAGTTTTCAATGTCCTGGGCATGACGTTAAACTGCATCCAACCTGGAGAGGGATGGGCGCCTCCAGGTTTATTTGCCCAATACACCCATGAACTATCTAGTCGAGAGAGATGTGACCCGCCCCGAGGAGCCCGGGCCCCCCTCTGGAGCCAGGCCCGGAGGGAGGGCTCGTCAGCGAGCGCCTGGTGGCCGGGCTTGCCACGGAGCCCGGCCGGGCACAGCCCGAAGAAGCAACGTGGACACAACCTGAAAACAACCTGTCTTTCTTTTTCTCATATAGTCGATGGCCATGAAAAGGAAGGCGGCCGAAGATAAAGCCGCCTCCAAAGCCAAGAGGCAAAAAGGCTCTCGGAACACAGCTCCCACGGCCGGGGGGACGGTCCCACAGCTGGAGGGGAGACGAGTCGGATTCGGACAGCAGCGGCAGCTTGGATGTGGAAAAATGGAAAAGGCTGCTTCTAGGACAAACGGAGAGAGAGAGAGAGAGAGAGAGAGAGAGAGAGAGAGAGAGAGAGAGAGAGAGAGAGAGAGAGAGAATTTAAATTTAAAGGTATATTCAGTGACCGAATAATGGAATTATGGCACTTATTTAGCTATCACCTGAAAATTATAGTTCAGTCAATGCTAGCGTGGCAGCATGCGACTGGACACCCTTACTTTGCCACAACTGTTTTTCCCATTCCCATTCCCAAGTATACTAGCTTTTATTACTCACTTAGGTTAAAGCAATACTATTGAACATATTCACTTTACACTGCACATCATTTGGTGTTCATATATCCACAATGGGTAAGGTCCTAGTATTGTAAAATGTATTGTATATTCTGCTTAAATTGTAAACTGTAATCCGTATGACGTGTTGCAATGCTTCCACTTGTAACGTAAACCGCTCTGCTAAATGCCTAAATTGTAAATCGCAAATAACTAAAAGAAAAAAAAAATCACTAAAGGTCTTATAACCTGCCTCTTTTTTTGTTTTTGTTTCAAATGATTTGTTACGCTCAAAACGTCTTTTATATAAAAGCTTTTAATGCTTTATACCGTAAGTATTTATAAATACTACTCGCTGAAGGACATGAACAGGTGAAATCTCTTCCTGGAAAAAGGGCGCTCTTGATGTCACTGTGGAGCTCCTATTTGCGTACTTGTGATTAACCCTTAGTGTACTGAACGCGTTTTGGCGTTCTAAGCATTATGTTTTAACTATTGAAAAATAGCAGATCTATTAAAAATAGCTCTGCATCTGTATCTCTGCTAGATAGCTCTGTATCTCTGCTATTTTTGAAAAATTGTGAAAACGTGGTGCAAATCTTTGAATATTATGTTATTCAGAAACTACAAATCTAGACAGGACACAATGGATAAACATCATTTCGTGGTCTTTCAGAGGAGGACGCTGCAGTGCCCCCTGTGGCAGACGCTGCTGCTGCTGTTGATGAAGCCTGCAGCTTTGTGTCTAAGCCAGTGAAGACGGCCAGAGCGAAACCTGTAAGAGAGAGTGTGTGTGTGTGTGTGTGTGTGTGTGTGTGTGTGTGTGTGTGTGTGTGTGTGTGTTGTGTGTGTGTGTGTTGTGAGCGCGCGCACGCGCGTGCATGTTAAATATAATTTGTATAATTTGTGCTTTTTTTCTTTGTTATTTTTAATTATTTTTTTTTATTAAAAAAAATCAACTACCATGCTTTCTTCCACCCCTTTGCTCTGGGAGTAAATGAGCAATTACGTGTAGAATGTTTAGTTTTCAATGTCCTGGGCATGACGTTAAACTGCATCCAACCTGGAGAGGGATGGGCGCCTCCAGGTTTATTTGCCCAATACACCCATGAACTATCTAGTCGAGAGAGATGTGACCCGGCCCGGAGGAAGCCCGGGCCCCCCTCTGGAGCCAGGCCCGGAGGGAGGGCTCGTCAGCGAGCGCCTGGTGGCCGGGCTTGCCACGGAGCCCGCCGCCGGGCACAGCCCGAAGAAGCAACGTGGACACAACCTGAAAACAACCTGTCTTTCTTTTTCTCATATAGTCGATGGCCATGAAAAGGAAGGCGGCCGAAGATAAAGCCGCCTCCAAAGCCAAGAGGCAAAAAGGCTCTCGGAACACAGCTCCCACGGCCGGGGGGGACGGTCCCACAGCTGGAGGGGGAGACGAGTCGGATTCGGACAGCAGCGCGCAGCTTGGATGTGGAAAAATGGAAAAGGCTGCTTCTAGGACAAACGGGAGAGAGAGAGAGAGAGAGAGAGAGAGAAGAGAGAGAGAGAGAGAGAGAGAGAGAGAGAGAGAGAGAGAATTTAAATTTAAAGGTATATTCAGTGACCGAATAATGGAATTATGGCACTTATTTAGCTATCACCTGAAAATTATAGTTCAGTCAATGCTAGCGTGGCAGCATGCGACTGGACACCCTTACTTTGCCACAACTGTTTTCCCCATTCCCATTCCCAAGTATACTAGCTTTTATTACTCACTTAGGTTAAAGCAATACTATTGAACATATTCACTTTACACTGCACATCATTTGGTGTTCATATATCCACAATGGGTAAGGTCCTAGTATTGTAAAATGTATTGTATATTCTGCTTAAATTGTAAACTGTAATCCGTATGACGTGTTGCAATGCTTCCACTTGTAACGTAAACCGCTCTGCTAAATGCCTAAATTGTAAATCGCAAATAACTAAAAGAAAAAAAAAAATCACTAAAGGTCTTATAACCTGCCTCTTTTTTTTTTTTGTTTCAAATGATTTGTTACGCTCAAAACGTCTTTTATATAAAAGCTTTTAATGCTTTATACCGTAAGTATTTATAAATACTACTCGCTGAAGGACATGAACAGGTGAAATCTCTTCCTGGGAAAAGGGCGCTCTTGATGTCACTGTGGAGCTCCTATTTGCGTACTTGTGATTAACCCTTAGTGTACTGAACGCGTTTTGGCGTTCTAAGCATTATGTTTTAACTATTGAAAAATAGCAGATCTATTAAAAATAGCTCTGCATCTGTATCTCTGCTAGATAGCTCTGTATCTCTGCTATTTTTGAAAAATTGTGAAAACGTGGTGCAAATCTTTGAATATTATGTTATTCAGAAACTACAAATCTAGACAGGACACAATGGATAAACATCATTTCGTGGTCTTTCAGAGGAGGACGCTGCAGTGCCCCCTGTGGCAGACGCTGCTGCTGCTGTTGATGAAGCCTGCAGCTTTGTGTCTAAGCCAGTGAAGACGGCCAGAGCGAAACCTGTAAGAGAGTGTGTGTGTGTGTTGTGTGTGTGTGGTGTGTGGTGTGTGTGTTGTGTGTGTGTGTGTTGTGTGTGTGTGTGTGTGAGCGCGCGCACGCGCGCGTGCATGTTAAATATAATTTGTATAATTTGTGCTTTTTTTCTTTGTTATTTTTAATTATTTTTTTTTTTATTAAAAAAAATCAACTACCATGCTTTCTTCCACCCCTTTGCTCTGGGAGTAAATGAGCAATTACGTGTAGAATGTTTAGTTTTCAATGTCCTGGGCATGACGTTAAACTGCATCCAACCTGGAGAGGGATGGGCGCCTCCAGGTTTATTTGCCCAATACACCCATGAACTATCTAGTCGAGAGAGATGTGACCCGGCCCGGAGGAAGCCCGGGGCCCCCCTCTGGAGCCAGGCCCGGAGGGAGGGCTCGTCAGCGAGCGCCTGGTGGCCGGGCTTGCCACGGAGCCCGGCCGGGCACAGCCCGAAGAAGCAACGTGGACACAACCTGAAAACAACCTGTCTTTCTTTTTCTCATATAGTCGATGGCCATGAAAAGGAAGGCGGCCGAAGATAAAGCCGCCTCCAAAGCCAAGAGGCAAAAAGGCTCTCGGAACACAGCTCCCACGGCCGGGGGGACGGTCCCACAGCTGGAGGGGGAGACGAGTCGGATTCGGACAGCAGCGGCAGCTTGGATGTGGAAAAATGGAAAAGGCTGCTTCTAGGACAAACGGGAGAGAGAGAGAGAGAGAGAGAGAGAGAGAGAGAGGAGAGAGAGAGAGAGAGAGAGAGAGAGAGAGAGAGAATTTAAATTTAAAGGTATATTCAGTGACCGAATAATGGAATTATGGCACTTATTTAGCTATCACCTGAAAATTATAGTTCAGTCAATGCTAGCGTGGCAGCATGCGACTGGACACCCTTACTTTGCCACAACTGTTTTCCCATTCCCATTCCCAAGTATACTAGCTTTTATTACTCACTTAGGTTAAAGCAATACTATTGAACATATTCACTTTACACTGCACATCATTTGGTGTTCATATATCCACAATGGGTAAGGTCCTAGTATTGTAAAATGTATTGTATATTCTGCTTAAATTGTAAACTGTAATCCGTATGACGTGTTGCAATGCTTCCACTTGTAACGTAAACCGCTCTGCTAAATGCCTAAATTGTAAATCGCAAATAACTAAAAGAAAAAAAAAATCACTAAAGGTCTTATAACCTGCCTCTTTTTTGTTTTTGTTTCAAATGATTTGTTACGCTCAAAACGTCTTTTATATAAAAGCTTTTAATGCTTTATACCGTAAGTATTTATAAATACTACTCGCTGAAGGACATGAACAGGTGAAATCTCTTCCTGGGAAAAGGGCGCTCTTGATGTCACTGTGGAGCTCCTATTTGCGTACTTGTGATTAACCCTTAGTGTACTGAACGCGTTTTTGGCGTTCTAAGCATTATGTTTTAACTATTGAAAAATAGCAGATCTATTAAAAATAGCTCTGCATCTGTATCTCTGCTAGATAGCTCTGTATCTCTGCTATTTTTGAAAAATTGTGAAAACGTGGTGCAAATCTTTGAATATTATGTTATTCAGAAACTACAAATCTAGACAGGACACAATGGATAAACATCATTTCGTGGTCTTTCAGAGGAGGACGCTGCAGTGCCCCCTGTGGCAGACGCTGCTGCTGCTGTGATGAAAGCCTGCAGCTTTGTGTCTAAGCCAGTGAAGACGGCCAGAGCGAAACCTGTAAGAGTGTGTGTGTGTGTGTGTGGTGTGTGTGTGTGTGTGTGTGTGTGTGTGTGTGTGTGTGTGTGTGTGTGTGTGTGAGCGCGCGCACACGCGCGTGCATGTTAAATATAATTTGTATAATTTGTGCTTTTTTCTTTGTTATTTTTAATTATTTTTTTTTATTAAAAAAAATCAACTACCATGCTTTCTTCCACCCCTTTGCTCTGGGAGTAAATGAGCAATTACGTGTAGAATGTTTAGTTTTCAATGTCCTGGGCATGACGTTAAACTGCATCCAACCTGGAGAGGGATGGGCGCCTCCAGGTTTATTTGCCCAATACACCCATGAACTATCTAGTCGAGAGAGATGTGACCCGGCCCGGAGGAAGCCCGGGGCCCCCCTCTGGAGCCAGGCCCGGAGGGAGGGCTCGTCAGCGAGCGCCTGGTGGCCGGGCTTGCCACGGAGCCCGCCGGGCACAGCCCGAAGAAGCAACGTGGACACAACCTGAAAACAACCTGTCTTTCTTTTTCTCATATAGTCGATGGCCATGAAAAGGAAGGCGGGCCGAAGATAAAGCCGCCTCCAAAGCCAAGAGGCAAAAAGGCTCTCGGAACACAGCTCCCACGGCCGGGGGGGACGGTCCCACAGCTGGAGGGGGAGACGAGTCGGATTCGGACAGCAGCGGCAGCTTGGATGTGGAAAAATGGAAAAGGCTGCTTCTAGGACAAACGGGAGAGAGAGAGAGAGAGAGAGAGAGAGAGAGAGAGAGAGAGAGAGAGAGAGAGAGAGAGAGAGAGAGAGAGAGAGAGAGAATTTAAATTTAAAGGTATATTCAGTGACCGAATAATGGAATTATGGCACTTATTTAGCTATCACCTGAAAATTATAGTTCAGTCAATGCTAGCGTGGCAGCATGCGACTGGACACCCTTACTTTGCCACAACTGTTTTCCCCATTCCCATTCCCAAGTATACTAGCTTTTATTACTCACTTAGGTTAAAGCAATACTATTGAACATATTCACTTTACACTGCACATCATTTGGTGTTCATATATCCACAATGGGTAAGGTCCTAGTATTGTAAAATGTATTGTATATTCTGCTTAAATTGTAAACTGTAATCCGTATGACGTGTTGCAATGCTTCCACTTGTAACGTAAACCGCTCTGCTAAATGCCTAAATTGTAAATCGCAAATAACTAAAAGAAAAAAAAAATCACTAAAGGTCTTATAACCTGCCTCTTTTTGTTTTTGTTTCAAATGATTTGTTACGCTCAAAACGTCTTTTATATAAAAGCTTTTAATGCTTTATACCGTAAGTATTTATAAATACTACTCGATGAAGGACATGAACAGGTGAAATCTCTTCCTGGAAAAAGGGCGCTCTTGATGTCACTGTGGAGCTCCTATTTGCGTACTTGTGATTAACCCTTAGTGTACTGAACGCGTTTTGGCGTTCTAAGCATTATGTTTTAACTATTGAAAAATAGCAGATCTATTAAAAATAGCTCTGCATCTGTATCTCTGCTAGATAGCTCTGTATCTCTGCTATTTTTGAAAAATTGTGAAAACGTGGTGCAAATCTTTGAATATTATGTTATTCAGAAACTACAAATCTAGACAGGACACAATGGATAAACATCATTTCGTGGTCTTTCAGAGGAGGACGCTGCAGTGCCCCCTGTGGCAGACGCTGCTGCTGCTGTTGATGAAGCCTGCAGCTTTGTGTCTAAGCCAGTGAAGACGGCCAGAGCGAAACCTGTAAGAGTGTGTTGTGTGTGTGTGTGTGTGTGTGTGTGTGTGGTGTGTGGTGTGTGTGTGTGTGTGTGTGTGTGTGTGTGAGCGCGCGCACGCGCGTGCATGTTAAAAATAATTTTGTATAATTTGTGCTTTTTTTCTTTGTTATTTTTAATTATTTTTTTTTTTATTAAAAAAAAATCAACTACCATGCTTTCTTCCCACCCCTTTGCTCTGGGAGTAAATGAGCAATTACGTGTAGAATGTTTAGTTTTCAATGTCCTGGGCATGACGTTAAACTGCATCCAACCTGGAGAGGGATGGGCGCCTCCAGGTTTATTTGCCCAATACACCCATGAACTATCTAGTCGAGAGATATGTGAGATGACCCGGCCCGGAGGAAGCCCGGGGCCCCCCTCTGGAGCCAGGCCCGGAGGGAGGGCTCGTCAGCGAGCGCCTGGTGGCCGGGCTTGCCACGGAGCCCGGCCGGGCACAGCCCGAAGAAGCAACGTGGACACAACCTGAAAACAACCTGTCTTTCTTTTCTCATATAGTCGATGGCCATGAAAAGGAAGGCGGCCGAAGATAAAGCCGCCTCCAAAGCCAAGAGGCAAAAAGGCTCTCGGAACACAGCTCCCACGGCCGGGGGGACGGTCCCACAGCTGGAGGGGAGACGAGTCGGATTCGGACAGCAGCGGCAGCTTGGATGTGGAAAAATGGAAAAGGCTGCTTCTAGGACAAACGGGAGAGAGAGAGAGAGAGAGAGAGAGAGAGAGAGAGAGAGAGAGAGAGAGAGAGAGAGAGAGAGAGAGAGAATTTAAATTTAAAGGTATATTCAGTGACCGAATAATGGAATTATGGCACTTATTTAGCTATCACCTGAAAATTATAGTTCAGTCAATGCTAGCGTGGCAGCATGCGACTGGACACCCTTACTTTGCCACAACTGTTTTCCCATTCCCATTCCCAAGTATACTAGCTTTTATTACTCACTTAGGTTAAAGCAATACTATTGAACATATTCACTTTACACTGCACATCATTTGGTGTTCATATATCCACAATGGGTAAGGTCCTAGTATTGTAAAATGTATTGTATATTCTGCTTAAATTGTAAACTGTAATCCGTATGACGTGTTGCAATGCTTCCACTTGTAACGTAAACCGCTCTGCTAAATGCCTAAATTGTAAATCGCAAATAACTAAAAGAAAAAAAAAATCACTAAAGGTCTTATAACCTGCCTCTTTTTTGTTTTTGTTTCAAATGATTTGTTACGCTCAAAACGTCTTTTATATAAAAGCTTTTAATGCTTTATACCGTAAGTATTTATAAATACTACTCGCTGAAGGACATGAACAGGTGAAATCTCTTCCTGGGAAAGGGCGCTCTTGATGTCACTGTGGAGCTCCTATTTGCGTACTTGTGATTAACCCTTAGTGTACTGAACGCGTTTTGGCGTTCTAAGCATTATGTTTTAACTATTGAAAAATAGCAGATCTATTAAAAATAGCTCTGCATCTGTATCTCTGCTAGATAGCTCTGTATCTCTGCTATTTTTGAAAAATTGTGAAAACGTGGTGCAAATCTTTGAATATTATGTTCAGAAACTACAAATCTAGACAGGACACAATGGATAAACATCATTTCGTGGTCTTTCAGAGGAGGACGCTGCAGTGCCCCCTGTGGCAGACGCTGCTGCTGCTGTTGATGAAGCCTGCAGCTTTGTGTCTAAGCCAGTGAAGACGGCCAGAGCGAAACCTGTAAGAGAGTGTGTGTGTGTGTGTGTGTGTGTGTGTGTGTGTGTGTGTGTGTGTGTGTGTGTGTGTGTGTGTGTGTGTGTGTGTGTGTGTGTGAGCGCGCGCACGCGCGTGCATGTTAAATATAATTTGTATAATTTGTGCTTTTTTTCTTTGTTATTTTTAATTATTTTTTTTTATTAAAAAAAATCAACTACCATGCTTTCTTCCACCCCTTTGCTCTGGGAGTAAATGAGCAATTACGTGTAGAATGTTTAGTTTTCAATGTCCTGGGCATGACGTTAAACTGCATCCAACCTGGAGAGGGATGGGCGCCTCCAGGTTTATTTGCCCAATACACCCATGAACTATCTAGTCGAGAGAGATGTGACCCGGCCCGGAGGAAGCCCGGGGCCCCCCTCTGGAGCCAGGCCCGGAGGGAGGGCTCGTCAGCGAGCGCCTGGTGGCCGGGCTTGCCACGGAGCCCGGCCGGGCACAGCCCGAAGAAGCAACGTGGACACAACCTGAAAACAACCTGTCTTTCTTTTTCTCATATAGTCGATGGCCATGAAAAGGAAGGCGGCCGAAGATAAAGCCGCCTCCAAAGCCAAGAGGCAAAAAGGCTCTCGGAACACAGCTCCCACGGCCGGGGGGACGGTCCCACAGCTGGAGGGGGAGACGAGTCGGATTCGGACAGCAGCGGCAGCTTGGATGTGGAAAAATGGAAAAGGCTGCTTCTAGGACAAACGGGAGAGAGAGAGAGAGAGAGAGAGAGAGAGAGAGAGAGAGAGAGAGAGAGAGAGAGAGAGAGAGAGAGAGAGAATTTAAATTTAAAGGTATATTCAGTGACCGAATAATGGAATTATGGCACTTATTTAGCTATCACCTGAAAATTATAGTTCAGTCAATGCTAGCGTGGCAGCATGCGACTGGACACCCTTACTTTGCCACAACTGTTTTCCCATTCCCATTCCCAAGTATACTAGCTTTTATTACTCACTTAGGTTAAAGCAATACTATTGAACATATTCACTTTACACTGCACATCATTTGGTGTTCATATATCCACAATGGGTAAGGTCCTAGTATTGTAAAATGTATTGTATATTCTGCTTAAATTGTAAACTGTAATCCGTATGACGTGTTGCAATGCTTCCACTTGTAACGTAAACCGCTCTGCTAAATGCCTAAATTGTAAATCGCAAATAACTAAAAGAAAAAAAAAATCACTAAAGGTCTTATAACCTGCCTCTTTTTTGTTTTGTTTCAAATGATTTGTTACGCTCAAAACGTCTTTTATATAAAAGCTTTTAATGCTTTATACCGTAAGTATTTATAAATACTACTCGCTGAAGGACATGAACAGGTGAAATCTCTTCCTGGGAAAAGGGCGCTCTTGATGTCACTGTGGAGCTCCTATTTGCGTACTTGTGATTAACCCTTAGTGTACTGAACGCGTTTTGGCGTTCTAAGCATTATGTTTTAACTATTGAAAAATAGCAGATCTATTAAAAATAGCTCTGCATCTGTATCTCTGCTAGATAGCTCTGTATCTCTGCTATTTTTGAAAAATTGTGAAAACGTGGTGCAAATCTTTGAATATTATGTTATTCAGAAACTACAAATCTAGACAGGACACAATGGATAAACATCATTTCGTGGTCTTTCAGAGGAGGACGCTGCAGTGCCCCCTGTGGCAGACGCTGCTGCTGCTGTTGATGAAGCCTGCAGCTTTGTGTCTAAGCCAGTGAAGACGGCCAGAGCGAAACCTGTAAGAGTGTGTGGTGTGTGTGTGTGTGTGTGTGTGTGTGTGTGTGGTGGTGTGTGTGTGTTGTGTGGTGTGTGTGTGTGTGTGTGAGCGCGCGCACGCGCGTGCATGTTAAATATAATTTGTATAATTTGTGCTTTTTTCTTTGATTTTTTAATTATTTTTTTTTTTATTAAAAAAAAATCAACTACCATGCTTTCTTCCACCCCTTTGCTCTGGGAGTAAATGAGCAATTACGTGTAGAATGTTTAGTTTTCAATGTCCTGGGCATGACGTTAAACTGCATCCAACCTGGAGAGGGATGGGCGCCTCCAGGTTTATTTGCCCAATACACCCATGAACTATCTAGTCGAGAGAGATGTGACCCGGCCCGGAGGAAGCCCGGGGCCCCCCTCTGGAGCCAGGCCCGGAGGGAGGGCTCGTCAGCGAGCGCCTGGTGGCCGGGCTTGCCACGGAGCCCGGCCGGGCACAGCCCGAAGAAGCAACGTGGACACAACCTGAAAACAACCTGTCTTTCTTTTTCTCATATAGTCGATGGCCATGAAAAGGAAGGCGGCCGAAGATAAAGCCGCCTCCAAAGCCAAGAGGCAAAAAGGCTCTCGGAACACAGCTCCCACGGCCGGGGGGACGGTCCCACAGCTGGAGGGGGAGACGAGTCGGATTCGGACAGCAGCGGCAGCTTGGATGTGGAAAAATGGAAAAGGCTGCTTCTAGGACAAACGGGAGAGAGAGAGAGAGAGAGAGAGAGAGAGAGAGAGAGAGAGAGAGAGAGAGAGAGAGAGAGAGAGAAGAGAGAATTTAAATTTAAGGTATATTCAGTGACCGAATAATGGAATTATGGCACTTATTTAGCTATCACCTGAAAATTATAGTTCAGTCAATGCTAGCGTGGCAGCATGCGACTGGACACCCTTACTTTGCCACAACTGTTTTCCCATTCCCATTCCCAAGTATACTAGCTTTTATTACTCACTTAGGTTAAAGCAATACTATTGAACATATTCACTTTACACTGCACATCATTTGGTGTTCATATATCCACAATGGGTAAGGTCCTAGTATTGTAAAATGTATTGTATATTCTGCTTAAATTGTAAACTGTAATCCGTATGACGTGTTGCAATGCTTCCACTTGTAACGTAAACCGCTCTGCTAAATGCCTAAATTGTAAATCGCAAATAACTAAAAGACAAACATCACTAAAGGTCTTATAACCTGCCTCTTTTTTGTTTTTCTTTCAAATGATTTGTTACGCTCAAAACGTCTTTTATATAAAAGCTTTTAATGCTTTATACCGTAAGTATTTATAAATACTACTCGCTGAAGGACATGAACAGGTGAAATCTCTTCCTGGGAAAAGGGCGCTCTTGATGTCACTGTGGAGCTCCTATTTGCGTACTTGTGATTAACCCTTAGTGTACTGAACGCGTTTTGGCGTTCTAAGCATTATGTTTTAACTATTGAAAAATAGCAGATCTATTAAAAATAGCTCTGCATCTGTATCTCTGCTAGATAGCTCTGTATCTCTGCTATTTTTGAAAAATTGTGAAAACGTGGTGCAAATCTTTGAATATTATGTTATTCAGAAACTACAAATCTAGACAGGACACAATGGATAAACATCATTTTGTGGTCTTTCAGAGGAGGACGCTGCAGTGCCCCCTGTGGCAGACGCTGCTGCTGCTGTTGATGAAGCCTGCAGCTTTGTGTCTAAGCCAGTGAAGACGGCCAGAGCGAAACCTGTAAGAGAGTGTGTGTGTGTGTGTGTGTGTGTGTGTGTGTGTGTGTGTGTGTGTGGTGTGTGTGTGTGTGTGTGTGTGTGTGTGTGTGAGCGCGCGCACGCGCGTGCATGTTAAATATAATTTGTATAATTTGTGCTTTTTTTCTTTGTTATTTTTAATTATTTTTTTTTATTAAAAAAAATCAACTACCATGCTTTCTTCCACCCCTTTGCTCTGGGAGTAAATGAGCAATTACGTGTAGAATGTTTAGTTTTCAATGTCCTGGGCATGACGTTAAACTGCATCCAACCTGGAGAGGGATGGGCGCCTCCAGGTTTATTTGCCCAATACACCCATGAACTATCTAGTCGAGAGAGATGTGACCCGGCCCGGAGGAAGCCCGGGGCCCCCCTCTGGAGCCAGGCCCGGAGGGAGGGCTCGTCAGCGAGCGCCTGGTGGCCGGGCTTGCCACGGAGCCCGGCCGGGCACAGCCCGAAGAAGCAACGTGGACACAACCTGAAAACAACCTGTCTTTCTTTTTCTCATATAGTCGATGGCCATGAAAAGGAAGGCGGCCGAAGATAAAGCCGCCTCCAAAGCCAAGAGGCAAAAAGGCTCTCGGAACACAGCTCCCACGGCCGGGGGGGACGGTCCCACAGCTGGAGGGGGAGACGAGTCGGATTCGGACAGCAGCGGCAGCTTGGATGTGGAAAAATGGAAAAGGCTGCTTCTAGGACAAACGGGAGAGAGAGAGAGAGAGAGAGAGAGAGAGAGAGAGAGAGAGAGAGAGAGAGAGATTTAAATTTAAAGGTATATTCAGTGACCGAATAATGGAATTATGGCACTTATTTAGCTATCACCTGAAAATTATAGTCCAGTCAATGCTAGCGTGGCAGCATGCGACTGGACACCCTTACTTTGCCACAACTGTTTTCCCATTCCCATTCCCAAGTATACTAGCTTTTATTACTCACTTAGGTTAAAGCAATACTATTGAACATATTCACTTTACACTGCACATCATTTGGTGTTCATATATCCACAATGGGTAAGGTCCTAGTATTGTAAAATGTATTGTATATTCTGCTTAAATTGTAAACTGTAATCCGTATGACGTGTTGCAATGCTTCCACTTGTAACGTAAACCGCTCTGCTAAATGCCTAAATTGTAAATCGCAAATAACTAAAAGAAAAAAAATCACTAAAGGTCTTATAACCTGCCTCTTTTTTGTTTTTGTTTCAAATGATTTGTTACGCTCAAAACGTCTTTTATATAAAAGCTTTTAATGCTTTATACCGTAAGTATTTATAAATACTACTCGCTGAAGGACATGAACAGGTGAAATCTCTTCCTGGGAAAAGGGCGCTCTTGATGTCACTGTGGAGCTCCTATTTGCGTACTTGTGATTAACCCTTAGTGTACTGAACGCGTTTTGGCGTTCTAAGCATTATGTTTTAACTATTGAAAAATAGCAGATCTATTAAAAATAGCTCTGCATCTGTATCTCTGCTAGATAGCTCTGTATCTCTGCTATTTTTGAAAAATTGTGAAAACGTGGTGCAAATCTTTGAATATTATGTTATTCAGAAACTACAAATCTAGACAGGACACAATGGATAAACATCATTTCGTGGTCTTTCAGAGGAGGACGCTGCAGTGCCCCCTGTGGCAGACGCTGCTGCTGCTGTTGATGAAGCCTGCAGCTTTGTGTCTAAGCCAGTGAAGACGGCCAGAGCGAAACCTGTAAGAGAGTGTGTGTGTGTGTGTGTGTGTGTGTGTGTGTGTGTGTGTGTGTGTGTGTGTGTGTGTGTGTGTGTGTGTGTGTGTGTGTGTGTGTGTGAGCGCGCACGCGCGTGCATGTTAAATATAATTTGTATAATTTGTGCTTTTTTTCTTTGTTATTTTTAATTATTATTTTTTATTAAAAAAAAATCAACTACCATGCTTTCTTCCACCCCTTTGCTCTGGGAGTAAATGAGCAATTACGTGTAGAATGTTTAGTTTTCAATGTCCTGGGCATGACGTTAAACTGCATCCAACCTGGAGAGGGATGGGCGCCTCCAGGTTTATTTGCCCAATACACCCATGAACTATCTAGTCGAGAGAGATTAGACCCGGCCCGGAGGAAGCCCGGGGCCCCCCTCTGGAGCCAGGCCCGGAGGGAGGGCTCGTCAGCGAGCGCCTGGTGGCCGGGCTTGCCACGGAGCCCGGCCGGGCACAGCCCGAAGAAGCAACGTGGACACAACCTGAAAACAACCTGTCTTTCTTTTTCTCATATAGTCGATGGCCATGAAAAGGAAGGCGGCCGAAGATAAAGCCGCCTCCAAAGCCAAGAGGCAAAAAGGCTCTCGGAACACAGCTCCCACGGCCGGGGGGGACGGTCCCACAGCTGGAGGGGGAGACGAGTCGGATTCGGACAGCAGCGGCAGCTTGGATGTGGAAAAATGGAAAAGGCTGCTTCTAGGACAAACGGGAGAGAGAGAGAGAGAGAGAGAGAGAGAGAGAGAGAGAGAGAGAGAGAGAATTTAAATTTAAAGGTATATATATCAGTGACCGAATAATGGAATTATGGCACTTATTTAGCTATCACCTGAAAATTATAGTCCAGTCAATGCTAGCGTGGCAGCATGCGACTGGACACCCTTACTTTGCCACAACTGTTTTCCCATTCCCATTCCCAAGTATACTAGCTTTTATTACTCACTTAGGTTAAAGCAATACTATTGAACATATTCACTTTACACTGCACATCATTTGGTGTGCAGTGTTGTTACGCGCGTGCATGTTAAATATAATTTGTATAATTTGTGCTTTTTTTCTTTGTTTATTTTAATTATTTTTTTTTATTAAAAAAAAATCAACTACCATGCTTTCTTCCACCCCTTTGCTCTGGGAGTAAATGAGCAATTACGTGTATGTAAGTAAGTAAGTAAGTAAACTTTATTTGTATAGCACTTCTCACAGAGAAAGCTCACAAAGTGCTTTACATGCAATAAAAATGAAGAATAAAAAATAAAAATAAAACACAAGATAAGTAGACACAATATTGCACAGAATGTCTCAGTGGAGAGAAAAAATAAACTAGTAAATAAAATAGAAAGACATAATGGTAGTACAATCATGAGGCCACAGGAAAAGCTTGTAGAAAAAGAAATGTTTTAAGTTTGTTTTTAAAAATGTCCACAGAATCCGCCGACCGTACGGTCAGTGGCAAATTATTCCACAGAGAAGGAGCTACGACTTGGAAAGCTCTGTCACCTTTAGTTTTTAGTTTGCTTTTCGGAACAACAAGTAGACCCTGTTCAGCTGACCTAAGGGCCCTCTCTGGCAAATAGGGTTGAATGAGATCAGACAGGTAGCTTGGGGCCTGGTGGTGTAGAGCCCTATAGGTGAGAACCAGGACCTTAAAATGGACCCTAAATCTTACGGGAGCCAGTGTAAAGATGAGAGAACAGGAGAGATGTGGCATTGTCTACGAGACCTGGTAAGTAATCTGGCGGCTGCGTTCTGGATGAGCTGAAGACGGTCTATGCTTTTTTTATTGAGGGAGGTGAACAGGGAATTACAGTAATCCAGTCTGGATGATACGAAAGCGTGAATGATCATTTCTAATTCAGTAAATGACACCATGGAACGAAGTTTTGCAATATTCCTGAGATGAAAAAAGCAAGTACGGCTGAGTTGTGAAATATGAGCATCAAGGTGCAAGCTCTGGTCAAATTGTACACCCAGATTTCTGAGGTTGGGGCGTACTTTGTCTTTGAGGGGACCGATCTGCTCAACTACACTGGGGAGTATAGAGTCAGGGGCAACGATTAGTATTTCAGTTTTTGACTCATTCAACTGTAGGTAGTTATTAGCCATCCAGGACTTTATGGCAGACAGACACTCTAAAACTATATTTAAATTAAAATCAACAGGGGACTTGGGGTTAAAAGAATAATATAACTGAATGTCGTCAGCATAAAAATGGTAAGACATGCCTTTAAAAGAGCTGATTATTCGGCCAAGTGGTAACATATAAAGTGCAAAGAGTGCGGGGCCTAGTATGGACCCCTGGGGGACCCCACAGGAAAGTGCAACAGTGTCAGAACTATGAGGGCCTACGGCCACAGAGAAACGTCTCCCGGACAGATAGGAGGCAAACCAGTCCAGGGCAGTTCCAGTAACCCCCACCTGTTCCCTAAGCCTATTTATTAAAATGTCATGATCGACCGTATCAAACGCAGCCGTCATGTCCAACAGTATTAAAATAGAGCTGTTACCGGCATCAGACGCCATTAATAAATCATTTGAAACTTTTAAAAGAGCTGTCTCTGTAGAATGGTTTAGTCTAAAACCAGATTGAAACCTATCTAAAATATTATGACTGATCAAAGCACTATGTAATTGGTTAAAAACATGTTTTTCTAAAATCTTAGAGATAAAAGGAAGCTTGGAGATAGGGCGGTAATTATTGTGAACAGAAGGATCTAAACCAGTTTTCTTTAAAAGGGGCTGTACAACGGCAGTTTTAAAATAAGATGGGACATGACCCGAGAGCAGTGAGAGGTTAAAAATACGTAAAAGAGAGGGTGCCATGGTACCTAAAACATCCTTTAAAAGAGAGGTGGGTATAACATCTACCGGACTAGACGATGTATTCATAGAGCTGACCAGCTTGCTTAACTGAAGGATGGAAATTGGTTCAAACTGATCCAAGATACACTCGTGGGAGGGGCCTGGGTGATGGGTGGAAAAGGTGGGGATTATACTTGCCCTAACATTTGCAACTTTGTTCACAAAAAATGAAAGGAAATCATTGCAGTCACTGACAGAAAAAACAGGAGGGTCTGGTGTGGGTGGATTAACAATATTACTAATGGTGTCAAAGAGGACCTTGGGGTTGCGTTTACTGGAGGAGATGAGTTTGGCAAAGTAAGCTGATCTCGCAGCCTTAATCTTAGAGTTAAAATCATTTAAAAGAGCTTTAAGAGCGAGACGGTGGGCCTCAAGTTTAGAGGCTTTCCACCGGCGCTCAGCTCTTCTACAAATGCGCCTAAGGCCACGGATGTCCTCGTTGAGCCAAGGAGCTTTGTTCAAAGTGCGTACAGTGCAAGATTTAAAAGGAGCAACATCATCTAAAATATCACGGCAGTGTGCATTAAAACTGTTAACTAAAACATCAATATCTGCATTGTCGTCTAGTGATACCAGAGGGGTGCTCTCAAAAGCTGTTGAAAACCTCTCAGCAGAGCGGGCGTTCAGTAAACGTGAGCGCTTAACCCTTTTGCCTGGCTCACAATCGGGGCTAAAGTGCAAGTCAAAAACAATGGATTTATGGTCAGTCCCCACCATGTCCTCAGTAATGATGCTGCTCACATCTAAACCATAGCTAAAAACAAGATCTAATGTGTTGCCTTTAATGTGTGTTGGGCCTGTAACATGTTGAGTGAGATTAAAAGATTCTGTAATATTGAGGAAGTTAGCTGCAGCCTGGTCATTGGACTTGTTGACGTGAAAATTAAAGTCACCAAGAAGGAGGTATCTCTCAAACTTAATAATAGAGCTTAAAAGGTCGCTAAAATCAGATAAAAAAGAGCTGCTAAAACCCGGAGGACGGTAAATTAAAATACAATAAAAGGGATTTGTTCTGCCCACTTTAGTGATTAAAACTTCAAAAGAACTAAAAGTGCCAGTGCTCACCATCCTAGAATGAAAGGAGTCCCTGCAAATGACTGCTAAGCCACCACCAGCATTAGATCCGACTGGCCTAGAGGAACAGGTAAACGAGCAGTTTGGTGGACATAGCTCAATAAGCGACATGTATTCCTCAGCCCTTTGCCAAGTCTCTGTGATGCAAAATAAATCCAACTTGTTATTTATAAAATAGTCATTGAGGATAAAAGATGTCCCAGTAATAGAACGAGCATTTAACAGGGCTATTTTGATGGAAGTTCCCATGGGGGAGGGGGGTGGGTGCAACTGATGAGGTGAGAGTGAGATAAGGTTGTTGAGGTTTGATGCTCTGTTGTGCACTATAGGCAGGGATGAAACTGGTGCTCGATTTGTGATGAGAACTGGAATAGACATTGAGTGAACTGGCCGACAGGGGGTAGCATTGTACTGATGTCATAGAGATGAGATGTGAATGTATTGTGAAATACTGTCTGCCAGGATCATAATACCATTGGGGTTTAAGTGCACTCGGTCACGGTACAGAGATGGACTTTTCCAAAAACGGTCAAAGTTACTAATGTAACCGTGGCCGCAGGCAGTACAGAAATTGCGTAGCCAATTGTCAGCGGCAAAGATGCGACTGAAGTTCTCGGGGCCTTTCATGAGGGTGGGAATTAATCCTAAAAATATGATGGATTTATTCATATTTCCGAGAGCATCTGCCAATGCCTCGTAATCGATCTGCATCTTAACAGCTTGCCTCTGCCTGATGTCATTTGTGCCTGCATTAATGATGATTGTGTGAGCAGAGGGGTGGCGGGGGACAATGTCCGGAATGTGTGAAATTAAATCAATAATTTTAGCACCAGAGAAGGAATACGTGACACAGTTGGGAACAGACACCTCACGAATGAGAGAGTCCCCTATAAGTATATACTGGGCAGGGGGGAGGTGCGTGTCATTTAGGGTGATCGATGCAGCTGATCGTGTGTGGAGTGAGAGTGACACAGCTGGGTCTGATGGCTGGGGGGGAGGGGGCGAGCGCATTCCACAGGTAGCAGTGGCTTCTCCTCGCGCTGGGTGAATGGCCGATAGGGAAACCGCCGTTCTGGTGATACTGGGCGAAAAACGCCGGGGACGTTTCTCTTCTCGACCGCCGTTGTGTGTAGGCTTGGGCGTTGATGTGAGGGAGCGAGTCGAGGAGGAGGAGAAATCCGGAACGTTGCGTTTCGCCGACCGGGACGACGAGCCTGCAGGCGGAGGAAACGCCGACGGGGGACATCCAGGCGGGTAGGCCGTAGCCGATGGCTCCTGAAGCGGCGCAAAGGAGTTGGAGCACGGGAACAAGTCGACCATGCTGCAAGCCTCCGACGCCGACGGGTCGAATAGAGGGAACGCCTGCCTCCGGTGCTTTCCCTTGACCACCGAGGACCAGGAGTCAGCACAGACGGGCCCCGGCATTCGCGTTCTGGTCCCCGCCAAAGCACTGCCTCCCGGCCCCACGATAGGTGCAATATTAATATAAAATTCAATATTTTTGCTTCAATCAGATTGATATTGAAATGATGCTGTATTGATTTCATACTTTGTTTCCATAACATGTTTGGCTACAGGTCACTGGTACAGGCTGGCGGCATGACACCAGAAAGAAGCGGTGGTCGCCGTCACCCTTGACTGGGAAACTAGCCAAGTGTTTGTTTCCCGTTGAGTTGTCCAAGAAGAAGGTAACTTTCTTTGCTTATTGCGTATTGATGAGTAAATGTCAATGTTGACACACTAAAACGTTGATTTCGCTTTTCTTTTGTTCAAACAGTTTGCACTTCTAGTGGGCGACTCACATCTGCGGGCCATCGTAGATGGTTTAGTTTCAATGCCTGAGAGTGACCTATGCTTTGGTGTCATGTCTTTCCCTGGAGCGAGGGCAAACCACCTGGACACTGAGGTGTGTTACATGATTCTGTGATGCAGAACTTTAAAGCTTATGATGAAACCTCATTACTGTATTGTAACATAGAAGAATGTTTCCCCCAGCATCACCATCCTGTCCCACACACATCCCACATTTATATTGTCAAGAGCAAACTGTACACACATAATAGATTCTGCTGAGTATTGCATTCAATTTATAAATACTGCAATGTTCTGTTTTCTTTTTTTTCCCATCATAGGTGAGGTACGCTAACATCCCTCACGTTCCAGATGTGGTTTGCATCCTCGCAACCAGCAATGACATCTCTGGTCAGACGTGTACCCAAGCAGGTGAAGCATTCCGAAGGCTTCTGTTGACCGCGCTTTCTCGCTGGGACAACGTAAGTTATTTCTTTGCAATTCTTCTTTCTTATTAAATATTTTGGTATGTATAGTAATGGTACCATACACTCATTCATTCATTTGTACATGCTGCTGTTTTCAGATTGTTGTGTTGGACTTCCCCCCACGCCTAAATGTTCCTGTTAGCGAACAGACACGTTTGCGTGGGGAATTTCAGCGTGCAGCAGCCTTCTGTGGTAAATACCGTAATAAATCCTAATGTATCCACGCTGTTCTGTGCAATACTGTATTATGAATCTACATCATATTCTATTTGTTTTTATTGTATTTAAAAGGTGTCCGTTACGTCAGTGCGGTACAGGCATTCCCGCTGACTCAGCTGGACTTGTGGTGCAGAGACAACGTGGTGGAATATTCCAACAAGTGGAATGTCAAAAATCATACAAACATTCATATCAGTTAAAGGGTAATTGAGATGTTTATCTGAGAGTGTTTTATGTCTGTCAGGTCCACTTGAGTGATGACGGTGGGATGCCAGTCCTCGCACAGCTGTTGGCGTGTGCTGCACAGGAACAGCTGCTGCACAGGGCAGACCAGGTCAGAGCATTGTAGAGCTGAATGAGTAAAAAGCTGTCAGGATTCATATTTTCCATCCTGTAAATGTTGTTGTCTGTTTCTATGCACAGGCCAGTGCTACCAGGGCATCACCTAGCCCACAACGCTTCCCACCAGCACCGGTGAGAAGCGTCTCGCCCAGAGTGCCTGTCAGTCGAGAGGTGAAGGTTCCCCGGACAGGTGTTGCTGAGGTAAGTAGTTGAATCTTGTTATTGCTTCAGTAGATGTTGTTAATGGGGCATTTGTATAGCGTTTTTATCCAAAGTGCAATGCATTCACTCATTCATACACATGCATACACATTTTCTCACACACACACGCACGCACGCACGCACGCACGCACGCACGCACACACGCACGCACGCGCACACACACACACACACACACACACACACACACACACACACACACAAACTGGGCCACTGCTGCCCCTTATTGGTTTGTGATAAGGGGTATATAAACTGCCTAACCTGCCTTTCTTCTTTCAGACCGTCCAGCCTACCACTTCTTGGTCTTTTCAGCAGCAGCAGCAGGTTTGTCATCTTTAACCACTGAAACCCTGTATCTGTAACCCTTGCTGTTTCTTAACATTGATCACTAATACACAATGACCTGCATTTATCTGCTCTACTTGGTTCTATAACCTGCTATTTTTGGATTAGCTAAAATACAAAACTTTGCTGAATTGGTTACACAGATGCAGTCCAGGGGTGTAGTGGAGGGGGGATGCAGCGGAGCGCCACCCACCCACTTCTCTCACACCTACTGTATAATGTGTTTTGGGCAAAAATGGGCAATGTATAGGGAACATGTGAACTTGTGACAAGATAACAACTACATTGGACACATTGGAACACAGATTTCCATGTATTCTAAAATAGAATTTCTTTCATCTAGAAGGATTTGAAGACAGCACTATTGCTGGGTATGGTATTATGCTCATTGGTCACATTGCCTTTCTCTTTTCATCCACAGGTGGACATGCCAGAGAGTTCCATCCCACTAAACCCTGTCTGGTTTAGCCCTAGTATCTTGGATGCAATGAATGCGGCCACAGCATTGGGTGGAAAGGTAATTCAAAGGCACTGGTTACATGTTAATATTTGTGTTTTAATGCTGCTAATCTTTGTGTTTTAATGTACACATTAGTAAATGGTACACACCTGTTTTATTGTGTCCACTGTTGGACATTACAAATGTTTTGGACAATGTTTGACTATGCATCATTATCTTTGTTTATATACACAGGTCAGTCCTACGACATCGCGCCGCGAGGTGAGAGCGCCTCTTTCACCTGTTGCCACGGTAAGAAGTTAGTAACCTGTAACCCTGACATTTCTTTATCAGACATATTAACAGTGTAACACAATATAGTTTGAACATGCCATGCATGTCATTCAGTCATAATTATGTCAAAACAATCCTAGTATCACACCTTTGCGAAGTGAGGGGCAGCCTAGTAATCGTTCATCATACATGTCATTCTGGCCAAATTTGTCTTCAATATTTTTTTACGCAAGTCAGGGTCTCGTCATAATGAAATGATGTTGCTGGACATAGGAAGTTGTGTACCTAGATAATTATGGTCTGAAAATGCTATATAGTCTGAAACTTCAACTACATAATTAGCTCTGTTTGTATTTACAGGTCAGGTGTAAGCCATCCACCTCTTCAGTGACACCACCTGCCAGAAGTGTGTCTCCACGAGTGGTTGTGAGTCGTGATGTGAGGGTGCCTCATTCACCAGTGGCCACGGTAAGAAGTAACCTGTAACTGTAATATAACAATCCTACAGGCATGAGTCCAACACCCTGCTTCAACTCCTAAACGTAATCTCACAAGAGGCCTAGTGTTAATCTAAAAGGAGAAATCCACAACAAAACAATGGCCTTTGCACTTAATTTTTTGTCATAGATGTCCCCTGTTCTACGTTCCTAACAAGGTTTTCTTTCCAATATGTGTTAAAGCGCTGACCTAATACGCAATAAACAACACGAAAAATACCCTTTTGAAATGACTGGGAGCACAAAAAAAACAACAACAAAAAAGAAAAACACAGAAAACGACACACTGATTTGGAGCCACATTACTCTGGCATACTGTTAGATAGAAACACCATTTAAACGTTAAAACAGCAGACACGGCTGCTGACTTTTTCACTGTTCAGGCAGTATTCGAATATGTTGCCCCCTAGCTTATAGGTTTGTATGTAACCAAATGGACCCGTACAGGTCTTTAATAGCATAAAGCGTAAACCCCACCCCCTCTGTCTGTCATAATGTTGCTGGACTTAGGAAGTTGTGTAGCTAGACAATTATCCCATGGTCTGAAAATGCTATATAGTTTGAAACTACAACTACATAATTATCTCTGTTTGTATTTACAGGTCAGTTGTAAGCCATCGCCCTGCACCTCTTCAGTGACACCACCTGTCGGAAGCGTGTCTCCACGAGTGGTTGTGCATCGTGATGGGAGGGTGCCTCATTCACCTGTGGCCACGGTAAGAAGTAACTTGTAACTGTGATGGTGCATGTGTTTGATTGGACATAACAATCCTACATAATCTCACAAGAGGCCACATGTTCATTTTAAAGGAGAAATCTCAACAAAACACAATGGGCTTCTATCTACCACACACACACACACACACACACACACACACACACACACACACACACACACACACACACACACACACACACACACACACACACACACACACACTGCATCAAACCACACGCTATGGGATTATCAGGCCAGACTATTTCATTCAGCACACACTACATGGTTTTAAAAACCCAAGCAGCACCACCGCCGTGAAGAGTTTTAACCTGAAGTGGCAGAAGGGAGAGGAATTTAAAATCTTGGCCCGAACTCATCAGGACCTGACCGGCTTGGGCTGGAGCGAGTCCAATTGGTTACATATTTGTCGGCTTTGGGCTGGGCTGGGCTAGTTAGTTATACTACTTATTCATAATTTTGTGTGCCTGCCAGCAATGGCAGAAGCACAATATTACTTCGCAGTACTAAGAATGCTTAGCATTAGCATTGATGACAATACTTAGCATTAGCATTATTTAGCATTACTAGCATTTCACATTACTTTGCATTAACAATGCTTGGCATTAGCATTACTTAGCATTATTAGCATTATTAACAATACTCAGCATTAGCATTACTTAAATAATTAGCATTACTTAGCATTAATGACAATACTTAGGCATTAGCACTTTATTAGCTTTATTTAGCATTGTTAGCATTTTTACTACTTACATCATACATTACTTATCATCATTAGCATTATTAACATTTTCACAATAATTAGCATTACTCAACATTAATGACATTACTTAGCATTAGCATTATATAGCATGATTAGCATTACTTAAACACTATTAGCATTTCCACAATACTTAGCATTACTTAGCATTATTAACAATGCTTAGCATTAGCATTACTTAACATTACGTAGCATTATTAGCATCTCCACAATACTTAGCATTACTTAGCATTGTTAACTATACTTAGCATTAGCATTACTTAGCATTTTTAGCATTTTCATAATACATAACATTATTAACAATACTTAGCATTACTTAGCATTATCAGCATTTTCACAATACTTAGCAGTATTTACCATTGTTAACAATACTTAGCATTACCATTACCCATGACTCGCATGGAAATCCCCCAATCAGTCAACATTTCGGTAATGCTTATTTACCTGGCAAACAAGTTAGCATAGCATGTTAGCATGCTACTAAATTAGCATAGTGTCTTGGCATGCTAACTCCTGCAACAGCTTGCACAGACTAGGCCTGCCTGCCTGCCTATGTGTGTCATTATAGAGGTATCTCTATGTGCTTGTCTGTTTGTAGGTGGAGTCAACTACAGGTGTTCCCATGCCTCCAAAGCAGTCACCTGCCACTGCCAGACACTCTGCACATGATGTTCCAAGCAAAGTGCAAAGGGAGGTTCACCAGGATCCTTGCATCTGTTCAGAAAAGGTACAGGCAGGTATTATACCTGGAACCAAGGTCAGATCAGGACCTTTGAATCCTGACACTAACACACTGATTGCGTGCAGTGTGGTTGCTGCCGTCAAACACGTCGCTGCTCCAGTGTGCACATGGAGAGACAAAGACTTGGATGGCATAAGTGCAGAAGGGAACGAGTTGGCTATGTTCATCCAGCGATGCCAAATGATTGACAGAAATGCCAACCAGAGGGAGTTGTGTACACTGATTGAACAGCACAGTATTTTTGGAACGAACTGGAAGGTAGATATTGGACTGCCAGTGTACAGAAATTTTGGACTCTTTGAAGAAGAGCCTGAATTGTTTGAAAGTCTTCAAGAACATTTGTTGAGAGATGGGATGTGCCTGTTAAACCTCAATGGTTCAGTTAGCGCCATCATTGTTCACAACGACTATTTAGTGTTGGTAGATTGCAGCATCCGAGATGCAGCTGGATTGGCATCCACCATTGGAACATCTGTTGCTGTATTCAACACGTGCCTTAACGACCTCATGCTACATATCAAGAATCTAAAGGAGTCTTTAAGAGCCCAGTGGTATGCCATTAGTTCCATTTCTGTGAAGGCAGGTAAAAATCCGCCAGGAGACGTCGATGAATGTAGAGCCCAACCAGAGAACTGTGCTACTGCCCTGAGTGAAAACAGTCTAAGGGGGTCATTTCATCAGGGAGCAGACGCCTTTCAATATGCAGGACTTCAGTGTATGGCGATATGCCTTGTAAGCCTGGTCAAGCATACCATTTCCAGTGTTTGGTCATGGGAAACAAAAGATCTGGACACTGCTTTAATTTTAGGTGACAGATTGTATGCTTTTCTTCGCGAGAACAACTTGGTGAGTGGTAAATCCACAATTTTGAGTGTTCCGGATTTGCCAAAGCAGGCAGTCATTGACGGACAGACCTTTGCGTTTGAGTATGACCGTGACCATGACATTCCACCATGTGGCGTTGTAAATGTCATGGATTCAGAATTAATCCGGGATGGCCTACACACCACTCTACAAAAGGGACTTGAAGACGCGTTTGCAATATATGAGACATGCATCCTGACGTTAAAATCCAGCTCATGTGCAATCATTCGTCAGCATGGACGGTATGCGGTGGTTGACTCACATGCACGGGATGCTGCTGGAATGGTATCCATACACGGTCGTAGCATTGTTGTATATTTTAAGTGTCTCAAAGACCTGTATGTTTACATATGCAATTTGGCTGTGTCGATCGGGGCTACAGACGGTGCTTTTGAGATCGCTGGTGTTCGTATAAGCCAAAGAGACTCAGATGAAAGGAGCCAGTCTGTGAGTTCAAACGGTGGTACAAAGCGGAAGATTTCATTGGAAAGTGAAGCGGAAACGAAGACTGTGAAAACAATGAAGCAGTCACCTGCCAGGAAAGACGTGGCCAAAGAGGCCTGTCCATTCACCAACGCCCAGAGTGAGCTTTCAGGGGGCACTGAACTGCACTTGATGGAAACCGTGGTTGATTCAGATGTCATCTTTGTTCGTGATGCATCTTCTAAAAACCTGCAGTTTGATCCTATCTGTAAAGATGTTGCACAAGACCTATGTACCAAGTTGAATGTGGAGTTGGTAAAATTAGATACAGCGATGTCTACAAACACTGGAGTTGGGATTTTAGGTTTGGGTACTCCATGCACGAATGAGGACATTGTTGCTGATGGAAACTGTTTCTTCCGAGCAATATCCCAAGCTGTGAGTGGCACGCAGAATAATCACAGGAAAGTCAGACTAGCTGTTGTTAAACAGCTAGAAAAAAATGTTTTGGGATATCGTAACATTTTGAGAGGTGAATATTCCTCAGTAACAGAGTATATAAACATTTCAAAAATGCGAAATGTTGGCAGCTGGGCAACTGAAGTTGAAATTCAAGCAGCGGCTGATTGCTTAGGAGTAAATATCTTTACATTCTATGATGGCAGATGGCTAGAATATAGTTGCAAAAATAAGTGTTTGTCAGTACAGGGCATCTACTTGGAAAACTGCAATGGCAACCATTATGAAACAGTCGTCTGCGTTCATCATAATCAACAGCAAAATTGTTACGGTCACTGCAAAATGAAAAGTGGATATTCCAAAGCATACCGCTTGAAACGACAATGTGCGCAACCAACACGGACAAGTTCAGAACCTAAACATAAAGCAGTGGATTGTGCAACTTCAACATTTAGGCATAAGGCTGTTGAAGAGAGATTGTGCATTGACAGTGATGCAAGTAGTCAACAACAGCATGGTACACTAAGCACTGTTCAGGATGACACATGGTGTCCACTTGCAACAGATAAGGGTGTTGTGAGTGAAGGGATATTCACATTTAGTCCTATTTGCACTGAAGTTGCAAAGAAATTGTGTACAAAATGCAATGTGGAATTTGAGAAACAAGATGTGCAATTGCATACAGAATATGGGTCTTTGGGTGTTGTGTGTAAGACAAACAAAGTTGTAGAGGATGATAACAGCTTTTTCAGATCAATATCCCAACTCATCTGTGGCTCTCAAAAGGGTCATATAAAAATTAGACGTGCTGTTGTAAAGTACCTGGAAAATCACACTGCAGAACATATGGCACTTTTGGATAAACAATATGTCTCAGTAGCACAATATGTTACCACGTCAAGAATGAGCTATGTTGGCAATAGAGCAACAGACATAGAATGGCAGGCTACGGCCAATTATTTGGGAATGGACCTATTTATATATAAAGGTGAAAAATGGCAGATATACAGTTGCAATAATGCAACAAGGATAAATGAAGGAATATACTTGAAACATTGTGACAATAGTCATTTTGAGGCAGTAGTTTGTGTCAAACATGTTGATAAGCATGCGTGCTTTGATTTGTGCAAAGTGAGTAATTTATCTGAGACACCCCAGATAGCAAAATGTGGTTGAATCAATGTTAAAAAACGGTTGACGGGAAGCATTGATTCAACATTTAAACACCAACCTTGAAAATGCATAAAAATCGCAACTTGAAACAACCTTGAGTCAACGTTTGCTTTTCAACCATAATCTGGCCCTATATCAACGTTTTTTCAACCGCCATCTAAACGGGAATCTACATTCACATTTTAGTTGATTTTATATTGAATCAATGTTAAGATTCCAACGTTGTTTCAATCATCTTCTAAATGTGAACCTACATGCACATTTTAGTTGTTTTTATATTGAATCAATGTTAAGATTTCAATGTTGTTTCAATATTGATTCAATTGGAATTTCTATATACATTTTATATTAAAACTATATTCTATGGTATAGTCCACTACAATAAAAGTTATGCTGAAGCATAACTTTTATTGTAGTGGACTATACCATAGAATGTAGTTCTAATACAAAATGTATATAAAAAGAACAAACACGCACGGTCCGGGTCGTTCCGAGTCCGACGATGAGAGTAGCCTACAGATTTGTTACACACGTGTGCGACATGGGAATTCTGCGTCGCATATATAGAATAAGAGGTTTGGAGACAGATGCTTGCTGAAAGAAAACGCTAAACATGTAAAACCTCTAAGGGTAAAGCTCACCGCAGTTCAGTTGACGCGCAGGGAGATTTTTTTTTTCAACCAGGGACGTGCAGACAGTCTTAGAGGGGCAGGGGCTGAAATTTCAAGAGGGCATCTGGACAAAAATAGCTCTGCGTTGCGCTGCTGCGCATTGAGCGCTTTTAGATTCGCTATTTTGTGGCTGCAGCCCAGCACCCTTTAGCTAGGGATGGAGTAGTGTAACGACATGCAGGGCATTTTGTTTTGTAAAAGGGCAGGGGCTGAAGAAGCCTCTTTTATCTGTGTGCACGTGCCTGATGAAGGATACACAGACAGCTGCGCTACCTCCGCTGTGTAAATAGGCTTCTAAAGTAGGCTGTCAGTCAGGATTTATTTGTCACACTGGAAGCAATATCATACAGACAGCAACATATGGTATAACAATCCGGTAGACAAATGGCATGAGGCATTTTAATAGCAATTTAAGTAATAAATACCCAATACTCCGGCCCCTCAAATGAACAGTTCTATAGCTCTAAGTTTTCAAGTCATGCTACAATGTGTTGTGGACTTTGAGATCAGTTATTGATAAAATGGATACAAATACATTAAATATTTTTTAATGTTCAAAATCTGTGCCATCAAACCAAGCTTTGAATATTCATGTTTTTTCAGAGTGGGTTCCAGGGACTGTGGATTCCTCTATGGAGGGGTTTTCAACCAGTGGTCCGGGGACCACCTGTGGTCCCTGAGAGGGTTCCAGGAGGTGCGCAGGCTAAATAATGGAAAGTTGGTAAACCAGATGTAACTCTTGAGAATGTTCAAATGAAACCGCAAAGGTCCATTTTTACACTCAAGAGTTAAAATATTCATCATCTGAATTAGCGCCACTTAATTAAGACATTTACACTGTTTTGTTGGCAAAATACAGCCTGGAATTGTGGACAAAATCAAAAGAAATCTTTAATTATAGGTCTTTGGTGTGAAAAGGTTATCAAATGGTGGTCGCTGGCTCAAATGCTGAATAATGGTGGTCCCTGGTGTCAAAAAGGTTGAAAACCCCTGCTCTATGGACATGTAAAACGGTTTCTTTTTTTACTCTTGGACTCCAATAGCATGAAGCTGGAAACATCAGTCCATTAAATTGAACATTTTACTGCAAGAACATCAGTCCATTAAATTGAACATTTTACTGCAAGAACATCAGTCCATTAAACTGAACATTTTGAGTCCATTAAACTGAACATTTTACTGCAAGAACATCAGTCCATGAAACTAAACATTTTACCGACTGTAAGAACAGTCCAATTGGGAATATTAACCAGAATGTAGACACACTGGAGGAACCCTAAGGTTGACTTTCGTTGGTTAGAGCTGCGTCCGCACTTGCATTCCTTGGGATGCCTCCTTTACGGTCGTGAGCATAAGACAGCCAAAACTTAACAGTCTTGCTGAAGTCCTTCTGGGTCAGGGTGCCGTCAAACTGTCTAGCAGCAGCTGAAAGACAAGATAACACAAAAAGGAAGAAGTGAGGAACAGAGTGAGTATCCCATTATCAGTTCTTGTTTTCTAAGGGAAAAAAAGAAAGGGGAAAAAAAAAAAAAAAAAAAAAAAAAACAGTCAGTACAATAACTAACACTAAGTAACAAGCTACAGTCAGCAGCCAGCAAGCTCCAAGACTGGTCTGGAAATTGCAAACGGCAAGATTCTTGTAACATTTAAATGTTGTCATTTGATGATTTATTCCTTAGAGTAGAGACATGAAATACATTATAGGAGTTGTATTGAAACTGTACTGTAAAAATAATTACATTCTGGAATACCATCAGTGACATCTCACACTAAACCTAAGCTATTAACCCTTTCAGGCCGGGAATGCATATTTGGATTCTGTACAGTATTCCATAATTAACTTTATTTGATGCTGAAATATAAATATTTCAGGTTTTTCAAAAACCTTAGGTCAGGCCTAAATGGGTTTTAAAAAAAAAGGAAGACCACCCATTTTCAATACTGAACTACCTCCAGTTCTAGGCAACACAGAAGGGTGGGGTCTTCCTTCTTCTGTTCCACAGAACTCCTTTAAGTTGAGTTCCATGGTTTTCCCTTAACTCTGCATTCTAAATGGGGCCTAAGAAGTTTACATGGGAGATAACTCACCAAACAGGCAGTCACTCAGCACCGTGTTCTTGAACGCCCTCTTGCCATGGCAACGCTTGTCCTGCTTCCCTGCCCAGTTGTACTGGCAGGCCAGGGCATTCGTTATAGCTGCTCCCAACATCCGCCTGATTAGGTCCGTCGAATCCGTGCCTCCTACCATAGCCAGGGAAGAAACCTAGATCAAAGAGAAGATATAATAATTTATTGATTTATTTTTTGAAAGCACTTATATTCCAGCAGCCCATGGTGTTGAGTAAAGCTCATGCCGTCCCAAATTCGGCCATGACAATATGCAATTGTTGTAATTATCCAGACGATGGAGATGTACTCTAGGTATAACCAAGGACTATCTAATAAGGACAGGACGCCAAGACATGGCTTCCTGTCCTCATGGGAGGAAACAGACATGCGCAGTACAGACAAGGAAGTTTGACGCTTGGCAAACCACCCAAGAGACCAATGGCATGCATGGTTTCAAGAGTCAAACTTCCTGGAATGCACTGTGCATGTCTGTTTCCTCCCATGAGGACAGGAAGCCATGTCTTGGCGTCCTGTCCTTTTCTAGATAGTCCTTGGGTATAACATGGCACAGGGCACAGTGGTGAAAATATGGCAGTGTACTCTAGGGTAAAACAGAAGATACATGTGCCTTAGCATGATCCCTAACTACATATACCTACACCTGAGTATGAAACTCACCAAAGTGTGTAATTTCCTACTGAGAGCAGACAAAACTGATCTTAGCAGGAAATGTCCCCCCAAATGATCTCTTTAAAGGGTCTAGCCGATCTACAAGGTACAGTACAATGCAGTTCAGTCAGCCAAATAAATTACCATCCTTTGGCGGACAGAGTCATCAGTCTTCATTAAGGACTCTGCCTCATTGAAGTCATCTTCATTTGTGATGGGTAGCTGGATGGGGAACTGACTGGTTGTGGCTGGTCCTCGACGACCAGCTGGAGTCCTCTCTGCCAACTCATTTTTTATGTACTGGACATCTCTGGACAGCTCCTTTACCGCGACAAGTACTTCTGCAAGTGTTTTATTCATTTTTTGGATGGCAATATCTAGGGGGAAGAAAGGAAAATAAATTCTAAATTACAAACCACAGCATACCAAAGGAGTAAATACGACAGAAATTGCTCTGGTACATGTCTAAAATGTAAGAGTAATGTGGGCACATATGTGCACCTAATGTGGCTCTGCCCGGAAGTACAAAAGTTCTGGGTGGAAGTCAAAAATCAAATATCAATTATAACTGGGCTAAGGATAGAATTGGACCCCTTACAATGCATTCTAGGGTTACAACCAATACTGACTGAATTAAGCAAATATAGGAGGATCCTGAGTATTCTTTGGTACTGTGCACGGTTAACAATATTACAATGTTGGATTGATGATGGTGTACCTTCGATATCCACCTGGCTCCATAATGTCCTACAACTGCTCCCACTAGAACGACTCACACATGTTCTCCGTGGAGACATGGGCGGGTTTTTCGAGGTTTGGGGTCCAGTTGTGGAATATTTGGGTGAGGAACATGCAGAAATATTGTCAAGGGGACTAACAAGCTAAGGCACTGCTCTTTTGGGGGTTTTGGGTATTGTTCTGTTTTATTTTTCTTATGTTTTCGATTTGTATAAATTATATAGGTATTGGGAGAGCGAGATGAAAGGGCGTGTGTGTGTATGTATGTACAGTATATAGTCAAAGTTTGTTAAGTTAGTCTGTCTGTCAATGTTGTGTGTAACTTGTCAGTAAAGGAAAATAAAATGAATGAAAGAAAAATAAATTCTAAGGTGCTAAAAATTGTTAAAGGACTCCTGAGGAATTAGTCTATAGAATATACACTAATTAACTACGTCTAATAGACTTGCCTTTCAGGAGATGCCTTGCATCGTCATCTTGCATCCGTGTATCTGCATCTGTAAAACACAAACATTAATGCAACTCACTTCAGCACTGCATACATTACATTGAAATTTTATTCAGTGTGAAATTGACAAAAAAAAATTGTTAGAATAATCGCTATATATTTTGATAATCATTGTGACTGAGGGTTGGTTTGTTCATTAACGTGCTAGGTGTCCGCTAAAGCTCTTACACAGACTGCTAATATTCAATCAATCCCAAGAGTGATCAACAAATAGCGGAGCAAAGATCAGAGCACATATATCAGGAAGTTATATAAATGTTAGACAACCATATTCTTCCCATACCATTGTTACCATGATTAGATGGTGACTGCATCGGCCAAGACTGGTGGTAGTTTCCCCCCAAGTAGTCTAGAGGGTGGAAAACCAAAGGCTGTGATTTAATTTGTCTGGAAAGACAGTACTTCAGATTGTAGCAGTAAATTAGTAAGGAAACAACATACCACTTTGTGCATGTTGTGGGGGTCCAAGTGTGGTGTGGTACTGGGTTGCGCTGTATCCTGATATCCCTGTACAAACATCCTTCGTTATATTTCTACTATAGTTTGGGAGTGGTAACATAACGATATTATTATGTATTCTATAGTTTTGTGTCCCATCACACCAACGTGTAGCGAAAGAGTATGGTATACCAGAGCTTGCTTGCTGTTGGGTCTGGCGCTGTGGAGTCGGTCGATGTGGAGTCTGCAGCTGGTGGTATTGTCCATCAGTGGTACTGCCACATCCTGACATCCCAGCTGAAAACAGTAGGAAATGTACAAGGCAGTGAAGTTATTAGCACGACACTATTGTAATCTCCCCTTTTTTCAGTGTTGTGAAAGAGTATGCATCATACCAGTGCTTGCTTGCTGTTGGGTCTGGCGCTGTGGAGTCTGCAGCTGGTGGTATTGACCATCAGTGGTACTGCCACATCCTGACATCCCAGCTGAAAACACAGTAGGAAATGCACAAGGCAGTGAAGTTATTAGCATGAGTGGCAACATAACGATATTATTGTCCTGTATCTCAAGAGGCTGTCAGAACACAAAATCTTAATTTTAAGACAAACAGTAGATTCCTATTCATTGGGGAGTTTCTGTCCCCATCTCACCAACTTTAGTGTAGCGAAAGAGTATGGTATACCAGAGCTTGCTTGCTGTTGGGTCGGGCGCTGTGGAGTCGGTCGATGTGGAGTCTGCAGCTGGTGGTATTGAACATCAGTGGTACTGCCACATCCTGACATCCCAGCTGAAAACAGCAGGAAATGCACAAGGCAGTGAAGTTATTAGCACGACACTATTGTAACCTCCCCTTTTAGGAGGGCTATATGCTAGATGGGGGTACAATTTAGGCATTTAGCTAATGCTCTTAATCCAGAGTGATTGTAATAAGCCTAGATCTGCTAGAGCAGGGGTGCCCAATCTTTTTTGACCCAAGATCTACTTTTCAGCAGCCAACCCCTCCGGGATCTACCAGTACAATATCAACATTTCAAACCACACGCATCGTTGCCAGCCTACAGTAACTTCACAACAACACAACACTACTTTGTTTTACCACTTTACGTCCATATAAGCATAAAGTACAACAGACTTATCATAAATAGGCCCACAGTACAACATAAGTACAACAGACTTGGTCAAACACTTCCATTGCAAATGCCATCATAAGAACAGTCCAGAATAGTCCATTATAAGTTGCAGAACAGTCCATTACACGTTGCAGAACAATATACTGTTGGCATAATTCACAGACAGCAGACACCAATCCTCCAAATGAGCCGCTTCGTAGACAGACAGACAGACAGACAGACAGACAGACACACACACGAAAATCGCTCTTTTTTCTTTTCCACCTAATTTTTTTTCTTTCCCCTCACATCTCCCGAGATCTACTTGTGATCAGGCCGAGATCTACCGGTAGATCCCGATCTACTGGTTGGGCTCCCCTGTGCTAGAGTATGATGGCCTGCGACAGCAAGTAGGTTTATCTACCGAACACTTATCCATTACCCGTTACTGGACTGCCATTGCTGTCCTTGCTTGAAGTCCATATTGTTTACTACAACCTTCCAAGATGAATTAACACGAAATGTGAATTTTAAGTCATAAGACATTGTTAGCCATTTTCATTACACACTAAACCCCTTATGCCTAATCCCCAACTTCTTTTTTTCTATTTTGCAAAACATTTTTGAATAGTTCAATTTGCCAATCTACTGATATGTTGTGAGCTTATAGACTGGCCATTCTAACATTGTCATTGAGAAATGTTTTGTTTAAAAGGCAAAGAAGATAAGGGATAAGGGGTTTAGCGGTGACAAAAATCTAGGCGCATGTGTCAAACATATTCATTAAGAGGTTTTGTCCAGTCGCGCCAACTTCAGTGTTGTGAAAGAGTATGCATCATACCAGTGCTTGCTTGCTGGTGGCTCTGAAGCTGTAGTGTAGTCAGTGAGTGGAATTGGGCACCACTACTGCCACATCCTGACATCCCAGCTGAAACACAGTAGAAAATGCACAAGGGAGTGAAGTTACTAGCATGACACTAACCTCCAAAGAGAGTAAATGTTTCTATTCAGGTATTGTTCCTAGTTTGACATATTGATCTGAGCCAGGATGAAATAGTATGCAGGCTAATTGAGGCGTCCCAATCCTCACTTTCTAATATTATGTAGATACTGTGATAAAAACACACATCATGCAACAGAGATGGGAAAACATTCCAGAATATTGTTGTTGTCCGACTCACCAACTTGCTCGGGTGGAGAGTTCTGATAGTTGCCAGAAAACAGATCTAAAAAAGGGACCATTGGACAACAAGTTGTGAGTCGCATGGCACAGAGTGCTCCATCCAAAATTATGATGTGCACATTTTAGACATACCTTTCTTTCCAGGTTGTGAGGGCTTTGGAGTTCTGCAGTGTGGTGGTGTTATATCTGAAGTGCATGCAGATTATAATTTAGATGTATGATAATGCCAGCTAGCTCCTCACAAGAACAAACAAGTGAAATCAGTTCACTTACTGTTGTTTGGATCAGGAGACAGCAAGCTATGCAAGTAGCCGAAGTTGCCATCTAATGAATCTAAAAAGGTAAATAGCCAGGGTGAGAATTGAAGCAATTTGTGTTCAAACAGTTAACCAGTTGATCTTTTAAACATTAATAGTGATATTCATTGTCTGTTCTGGGGGAGACACACCTTGAGCCTTGCTTGATTTAGGAGTCTCTCCTACAACATAGTTTAGTTGGAATAATGTTATTCACAAAGTATTTATTCTTGGCTAAAAATATAGGCTAACCAACTAGGATTTCTAGATTTCCAATAAAATAACACCTTCAAATACCTAGCTTACACTTTCTGAAAACTTTCCAATCCTTATTAGAAATAGAATAATGTTGCCATGTGTGTAGACATGGACGCGTTCCGCCCCTGAGGGATTTCTCAACACATAAGTGTTGAGAAAGGCCTCAGGGGCGAAACGCGTCCATGTCGTAGCTCTGCCTCCTGAGGTAAATAAACTCGTGAACTGAATTCCAGAGTGCTGGTATCTTTTTTTCATTTTTTACATAGTTTGAGCCGTGCACCTTTAAAAATGAATTACTAAACATGAGTGCTGCGGTCTCTCATTTTTTTTGCAGTCTTTGCCATATGTGTAGCAAATGCTATTGAGAAACAGAGGTGGCATCCAGTGTAAAAAGTAAAACAATGTATTGGTGGCACTGCATTGCATACCTGGGTAACCCACTTCAGGTGGTTTGACAAAACGCCTTTTTTTAACGGTGCTACATGTTTGGGCATCAGAGTCGGAGTCCTCATACTGGGGATTCGGCCTAAAGTATTCAATACACAGAAGAGCCATATTACGTCATTAGCCACGTCTGAATACAGAGGGCCACAATGGGAACAATACTTTTTTGTTATCCTTTCAGCATTTCTTAGAATTGTACAGCTGTATTTGTTAATCATGTTCAATGAATCCTCTGTGACTGATCGAAAATGAACCAAGCCAATAATTGACATCTGACCTGTGTGTTTTGAATCCAAGTAGTAGCATGAGCTGAATATGATTTGTGTAGTGATAGAAATAAGGACAGAGGTGGAGACTAATCCTAGACAGCTGTCCCTGTCAGCGCCACATTGAATGTATCATCATACCTGGATTTTCTCTTCTCACGAAGATCTCCTTCATCCTCCGATTCAAGTGCACTGGTTGGACACTGTGTTTTGTTGTATTTAGTCTCCCTCCGCTTCACTTCGTCATATGAATCTGGAAAGAGCAGAGGGAAACAAAGTGCCAAACAAATTTAGGAACAGTTTAAAGCCATACTACGCAACTTTTCCAACTGCAGATCAGTAGTGGTATTGCAGGTATTTCCAGTGCTGTAATTGGCCGGATTGCAGATAATGTCATTTTGCCAGGAAAACTGGTCCCCTTCATTGTTCTAAATAAAAATTATTGAAAGGGCTTTGGTTGAAGTTAAGATTTATTTTATAATAAGTGCACAGTAAACAACGGCCGTACTACTACTGACCTACAGTTTGGCAACGTGCTCAGTATGGCTTTAACTTCTACTGGTGTGTAAATGTGATCTTGTGCAAGTATACAAGTGGATGTATGTGTCACACTGATTACTCACCACAAGTAGTAAGGAGACGTACATCTGTATAGCATTTCCATTTGTTGTCTGGTTTCATTCCACCTCGGAGGGCCTTTGTGAGGTTTACGTTCTTAGGGGGCCATAATACTGTATTGTCTTTATCATTAAACCAGCTGTTTACAACTACAGCTGTCCCACCATTTGAGAACTGTACTAAAGACCACAGCACCACCTCATCCTCCATCTTGAACAGGCTAGGGCTGTAATGAGAAGTAGTACTCTTAACGTTCTCCTCCTACAAGCATTTGCCCGTACTGTCCCAGAAAGCCCAAGAGCAATAACTACAAATGATTAAACCGCTTAAAATAAAAATTGTTTCAATTGCCTGGCCAAATTATTGGTGTGTGATATTTCAATAATTATGTATCTGTTCATGATTTTATAAAATGTTCATTCCCCAAATAAATAAATACTTATTAGAATTAGAAAATGTAAACGCCATATGGTTGTGCAGAGTCCCTCGGGGCTCTATAGACCTGTGCAGTGACGTCACCAGCCCTGTTCCACTAGTGGATTCCTCATTCATTTTCCTCATAGACTTTTCGAAAATGGTTAATAAAAACACGATTGCGCCACGGCCAAAGCCAACTCGGGTCGTGACAAATCATAACACAATATCGTCATCTCTCTATATAATTCTAGGAATGTGCGTCTGTCTGTCTGTCTGTTACCTGCGCAAATACACTGTGCAATGAGGATCACCCACACATGCCACGGCGCACGGACAGCCTTGATGAACCTCGCGTAGCACAGCCCTGTCATCCAGCACCAATGTGCGCTACTTACAAACACCTAACATTGTATCAATCATTTTAATTTAATAGATTTGCATTAAAAGTGCATCAGCGCGCAGACCACGTCACACGGACACACATTTATTTGTGGTCACAGTTTGTCATGCAACACGGGACCATCTCACTTTGCGTTCTGTCCTCACTGTTCCGCCTGCCACACGGCCACGGCGCGATGACACATGCGCTACTACTGTCACCTATGACTTATTTCTACGACCACTGAAATCTACACGTCTGGATATTCATTACGCGCGGCATCCACTTCCACTATCATCTCATCCACTCTCCAAACTTTTACACGGAAAAGTTAGGAGACCACAGTACAGTGCCGTTAGCCATAGCCCAGCTTCCTAACTCAAATCAGTTGTATTGCTTTTCTTTGAACGGAGCGCTTGAGACACAGCTGTGCCGCAATCATACCTTCCACACCGGACAACCCCGTCTCCAGCGCACACCAAACATTAGCCTATACCAATCATTATAATTTAATAGATTTTCATTAAAAGCTCATCGCCGCACAGATCACGTGACACGCACATGACACGACACATTTATTTGTGGTCACAGTTTGTCGTACAACACGGCTGCCAGACAGCTGATCACACACGGCCACGCCACGATGGTACACGCTACTACGGTCACCTACGACTTATTTCTACTACCGCTGCAATCTGCAACGCCTGGATATTCATTATGCACGATGCGGCGGCCACGGCACCTTCTCCAAACTTATTTGCACGTTTCAACTGCTCACTCGAACACCAACAAAGACAGAACCTCAGAAAGAATGTGTGTTCGCTCCGTATGCGCCCGTGTGTGTGTGTGTGTGTGTGTCTGTGTGTGTGTGTGTGTGTGTGTGTGTGCGACAACAGTGCTTGGACTGGGAATGCAACAATTCACACCGATACGCTCACAGAGATAAACACTGCACATTGTACACGCACGCCAGGCCGTGTCACTGAGCATAGGCTACTTTCAACAGTATGAAGCCCTGAAAAATGACTGTCCAGCGTCATGCCAATCGATGCATGTTTACTTTATATGGTGCATGTCAAACTGGGTTCCCCTCAGGTATTCATATTGGTTAAATTGTTCAAATAACCTTCACGGTTTAATGCAATTCCATTCAGATCGGGTAAGGTCTATAACATTCATTTAGTGCCCAAGTTCAACACAACCTTTCAACTTCAACAATTTCCTCCCAATCATCTGTCACCTATACATAATTTCCAAATCATATTACACAACGGGTATAGGACTAGTATATATAATTAGGAAGAAGTAGAAAACGGCATGATACAAGACTTTGTTTCGTTTTTCATCTTAGAAATTATTTTATTGTTCCAAAGGTGATTGTGTGTCATTATTCGTCACGACTCGAGTTGGCTTTGTCCGCGGCGTAATCGTCTTCATATAAATTATTTTTGAAAAGTCTATGAGAAAAATGAATGGGGAATCCACTAGTGGTTACAGGGGCGGTGACGTCACTGCGCATCTCTATGGCAAGCTAACAATGCATTGCAGTGCAACACATCAGCTTGTCTAGCTGCTATTTTCTGCAAAAGGCTTTCCCACAAGAATGCTGGGGTTAATGTGGTTGAAGTCATGTCAAACATATGTAGTTGGTGTGCTTTGAGGGACAGTATGGTTATACTGCATAATGTAGCAGCGGTATTGCGATGCCACCATCTCCGTCTGGGCAGAGAAGACATTTGCGCTTGATGTAACAAAGTTTAGCTATCCCTATTTCCTGTTGCAATCCACTGACCTTGTAAGTGCCAATGCATGATGACTCACACGGATAAGTGTAGTATGGCTGTTTGTGTTTGTATTTTCTGAAGATGATATATACATCTTCCTCCGATTTAAGAATATTCTCGACTAAAGCAAATCCATCTCCCACCTCAATGCAATTGTCTCCCTTGTTTGTGGACAAAGTAAACAGAGAAGTGCTGAGCTTCCTGTACTGTTGAGAAGAAATAAACTGTGGGGGCACAGGACCATCAGTGTGGATGTTATGGAATGTTGGATCACTGGTGGGACTTGGCGCTCTAACAGGTGGAATTTCAGACAACCGTTTGACTACTTGTTGTAGAGGCTGATGTGGCTTGCGCAGAAGATGCTTAATTTGTCCAAGATAGTTCTCAAAGGGGAACCCTGAGATATTATCTAGAGTGCCAAACTTCCTGTATTCCTCTGATAAGTGAATAAGCTGGTGTACATTGTACACAATCTCATCTCTTCCATACAAGGCCCCAAAGTGTTCCACAAAAGAAACCATCAACTTGTGCGCAAAGGCCAACATTTCCTCAGAAATTCCTTGGGACAGCAACAAGTACATGGCAACAGAAAACAACATGAAGTTGTCATACAGCTCACTGGGGAGGGAATCTTTCAACACAACAGGACCCCAATACAACATGAAAGATCTCAATTCGGTAGCTTTCCACCGATCTAATTCGGACAGCCCTCTTGGTTTCCGATTAAATTCACACGGCATGTACGAACGTAGATTTTCTAGTTTAGCTGAAATGGTTTCAACTGTTTTGGAAGGAACCCTGGTTGCCAATTTCCCCTTTACCCAGAAATGAAGGAGTTTCCTTGTTACTCCGAGACAGCAGAGATGCATGTAATCAGCTGGGAACATAGAAACCATTTGAAGCTGAACTAAACCAGATAAAGGGCTGGTGCCAATGTGATGTTCCTGATCAACCATGTCAGAGAAACTGGAGTCTGTCCTGAGTGTCACTTTTGTTTCAGGAAATGTCATTTTGTTCCTCCATACACCCTCCTGAAAGCACTTGTCACAACCTGAATAGCCATTAAATGCCTTGGTCTGCTTAATATAAGCACGAGCTGGGGCATCACAAATAAAAGAAGAAACGTGCACTTCAAAGTGCTTGTCATTATAAACAATGCCATCAGTTAGTACATTTTGAAGATCTTTGATGAACTGATCTAGGTACTCGGAAACGCTCTTTGGCTTGCTCAAACCACAGAAAATACCAACTACAAATGGGGATTTTGTGAAATCACATTCGAGACGTCCAAGTATGGGCCAAAATTGAATTTTTGAACTTTTGAATAAAGGCAAACCGTCAATGTTAAATTGTAAGTTGAGTGTAGTCAATGTTGCTGGTAAAGTAAAACATGCCAACTGTGAAAGTACCCCCTTTACTAGACCAAAGTGATAGTACTCTCCCCCTTCAATTTTTGTGGTAGGCACATGTTTTTGGGTTCCAAGCAACGTTCTTCCATCTTTGGGAAGGTTGGGGTGAAATGTCTGCAGGATAGACAGCAGAGATGACAATGCAACCAGAGAGACAGAATGTGATGATGCCCAATATTTTAAACTTAACATTAGTAAATCTTCATTCTGTTCACTGTCAGGGTCATTCTCAAAATCAGCCCCAGCTAGATTGTCAAAATGTAAATCTGGTAAAGCCTCTGAGGTTTCCGAGTTGTTATTTTCAAAACGTAAATCTGGCAAAGCCTCTGGGATTTCCCTGTTGTCATTCTCAATCTGATCACAAATATCATGTGGTCTGTTTGTTGGCAAGCCGGGTAAAACATCTAGCAAACGTCCAGGAGAGGTTGTGACAGGATTTGCACTCTCTAAGACGTGATGGTGTGAACTTGAATTCGCAAGAGCAGTTAATTTATATTCAGTGGCGATAGCCTGCTCTGTTTCTCTAACCAATTTATCGACTTTACGTTTTTTACGCCAATAATTTGACATTATCAATTGGTGCTGTAGTCAATGTACAAGAACTGTCTAAATTACTGACTTTAATGGACCGAGTCTTCCTTCTTTAATTCTGCAATTCTTGATAGTGGTATCTGAAAGAAAAGGAGAGAAAAAAAAAGAGTGAGCAGCAATATATAATGGATGGCACTTTTATATAACACTTTTCTAAGCAATGTGTGAACTCCAAGCGCTCTACAATAGTCCATTCATTCATGCCATGGGATGTAGAGCGGCAAACATTCTACGCCAGCGTCCTCACTTCTTAAGGCTAGGCTACATTGGGTTCAGTGTCTTGCCCAAGGACACTTCAACATGCGCAGGGGAGGAGCCACTACTACTAACCCAAGGATCATTGGCCAACCTACTCTACGCACTGAGCCACCACCGCCATTTGACTCACTATAGTGTTGCAGTAAAACAATCAAAACAGACAATATACTACAGTGTTAAAAATGAGTAGGTGTAAAGCTAGTATTTACTAGTTAGTCAGTACAATATCCAGCTCTTAAGTGGTTCCAAAACAAAGCTTATAAATCTCTCATGTCAGGCCGAGATATATTTAAAGCCCATCTATATTTCAACTTTGTTTTTCTATAATGCCATACATCATACAGGGTTGCAACTTGTGTAAAATAGCAAATCTACAAGCTCCTAACTAAATACATCTGTAGAACAGCTACATAAGTATTATTTTTTAAAGTAATTCCATACTAATTCCATAATTTCCATACAAGGGTTTCACCACATGCACACACACAGCGGGTGAAAACAATTGTCTAGATCAGGATATTTCTATAAATGACATTGAGTGATTAAGTGTCTTTAATATACAATTGCCATTAAAAATATATATAAAAAAAGTTCTGGCAAAAAATGTTTTGTCTGACCGGCTGAGAGTTAATACTGACCAATACAGGCTATAATATTAATAACATTGTGAATTATATACATCTTGACACAGCAAAATCACCTTTATACTGAATAAAACCAATAAGAATATCAGCATTGCAAGGTTTAACCAAATAAAATGGTGCACATAATTGTGCACCATTTTATACATTTAATACATCAAATGCGGGTGTAAAGGAACGGGACTCCCTTTTTTGCAGGTGTCTCAGTGAGACTCAGTCAGATGGGCAGGGTTTTATAACTAAATCTAATTCTACCAAAAGTTCTCAAACTTGTCAGGCTGTAACCTCCTAAAATAATCATCACTGTCACACTTCAGTGTAGCCCCGTTCGGGACTCTCATCTCGCTGGCGATACAGCTACGACAGGGGTCAGCAACCTGCGGCTCAGGAGCCGCATACGGCTCCAGAACACAGCCCTAGTGGCTCAGTGGCTGTAGCATTATTACATACACACACTGTGGTGATCCACACCAAAATAATATAAACATTTCAGTCACCCAAACGTGTAAAGTAGCACTTGGCCATGTCAAAAAAGCCCAGCAATTATCAGAGGTGGAGCTTTCAATCTGAACCACCCATTTTCAAAGGTTTACTCAGTTTACTATGTCATTAATATATCTTAGAAATGTTGTGTGGACTAGAAATAGAGTTCTGTAAAACTCCTTTATTTTTATTTTTAGAAACTCCATTTCTGAAGAAAGGTTGTGTTTCACCATGTTAATGATTTTTCTTTGAGGACCTTTTTTTCTGAGAGTGTGCAAATGGAACCAAATGGACCTGCCAGGGTCCATTTGGTTCACATTTGCACACTCTCAGGAAAAAAATAATAAAATGCGGCTCCAGACAGATTTTGAATTTGATTTTGGGTCGAAAATGGCTCTTTCAACATCTTGGGTTGCCGACCCCTGAGCTACGAGGAGAGAGTCCCACGCAACTCGGTTGCTGCTGTGGTTGACCGGGGCTCCGTCTGGGTGCAGCCGTCCAAAAGCACTGGATTAAACCCCTTTAGCAATAACAAATGCAAACGGGAATGGTATCGATAGAGTCACAACAAAAAAAAACTCAACCCGGGACCTTAAGATTTTAACCCAGGCACACAGAAAACGCGCATTTAATTCTAGAAGACGGCAGTACCATGTTTTGGAAGCGCTAGCATGTAGCTAATCGCTAGGGCTAGCCAGCACCCCCGGTCAACCACAGCAGCAACCGAGCTGCGCGGGACTCTCTCCTCGTACGGGGCTAACTTCAGTGTAGACATGAAGCTAACCATACGTTATTTTTTAATACATTATCAATAACATTAGACGTAGGGGTATGTAACAGATAAAACAATGTGAAATGAATTACCCTTTCTATTGCGCCTTCACTATTGGTACGGGCTTCCTGTTTTTGTATGAGTGACCATATGATTGGCTGACTCGAACTACGCCGTTCAGTTACAGTGCACGCAATTGGCCAATTCGTTTCTACCCGCGGACAAACCTCCGACGGTTAAGAAAAAGATAAAACCATTGTAAACACATCATGATATTAAATAATGCTTTGGTTAAGATAATAATGCTCTGGGAAAAGAGCCGGAACCATTACCGCTCCATGTCGTGTACAAGCTCAGAGTTAAACAAAAGATAACCACATGTAGCTCAATGTTAGTTCGCATATAATACATATAATATATAAAAGCGAACGTTAAATCAAACATTAGCACAACGCAATACAATTATTTGGTCACAAAACCCTGCTAGAGTTATTTCCACAAACTTACTGTAAAAACCAGGCAGAGTGTAGAGTGAAGAAAACGCGCTGGGTCTGTCTCTCACAATGGTGGGCGCGGGTAGAGATTGAAGAAACCGGAAAAGACAGAGCTGCTTCCTGGGAGAGACCAACGCAAAACTGGCTCGGGGGTGGGTTCGGAAGATACCATCACTAAGCAACTTACTGTTCCATGTTGTAGTTGCTTGTGTGTGTGTGTGTGTGTGTGTGTGTGTGTGTGTGTGTGTGTGTGTGTGTGTGTGTGTGTGTGTGTGTGTGTGTATATATATATATATATATATATATATATATATATATATATATATATATATATATATATATATATATATATATATATATATATATATATATATATATATATATATATATATATATATATATATATATATTCAGCATTTGACCACGGACCACCATTTGATTACATTTTCCATTTTCACACCAAAGACCTAAAGTTTTGGTTTTGTCCACAACCCCAGGCTGTATTTTGCCAACAAAACAGTGTAAACTTTTTAATTAAGAGGTGCTAATTCAGATGATGAATATTTTAACTCTTGAGAGTGTAAAAATGAAGAGCCTGAGGACCACCTGGAACCTTCTCAGGGACCACTGGTGGTCTCCGGACCACCTGTTGAAAACCCCTGATATATATAACCCAAAAGTCAAAGTCAAAGTCGTCAGATTAGTCACTCACGTTACCGCAGTGAAATTAGTTCTCCGCTTTTTACCCATCTCTTGGAGCGGTGAGCTGCAGCGTGCGCCGCGCTCGGGAATCGATTAGTTGATTTGACCCCCTATCCATCCCTTTGATGCTGAGTACCAAGCAGGGAGGCATTGGGTCCCATTTTTACAGTCTTTGGTATGACCCGACCGGGAATCGAATCCCGGCCTCCCAGTTCCAGGGCGGACACTCTAACCACAAGGCCACTGGTCCTAACCCCCTCCCACAAAATGCTGTCACCCAAACCCAGAAACCCGGAGCAATGGTTCTAAATCTGGGGTCCAGGGACTACCAGGGGTCCTTGAGGGAGTTCCAGCGGGTCCTCAGCTAAATGATCATTTGGAACCAAATGGATCCTAGATCTTAGATCTGTTACTAATCAAGACTATAAATGTGGACCCGTATTCAAACTGGGGCCGGGTCCCTGAAAATAAAATGGTTGAAAATCACTGCTAGAGCTGTAGAACATCTTCTATATGAGGGTCTCTGGCATAGTGGCATATCCTTTCAAATGGGGGTCCATGGACTACTAAATGTAAATTTGGGTTTCCCTGACATGACATAGTTTGAGAACCACTCACCACTGAGACCTTGCAGCTTCAGGGCTTGACACTAACACTTGCCCGCTTGCCCGGGGCAAGTAAAAAAAAAAGGCCGGGCAAGTGAAGACTGCTACCTGGTTGTGCGACTTGGTTGTGCAACTTAGTGCACTATAACACAACACAAGCTAAATTTGTCTTGAAGGCAGTCATTGCACTCTGCCTCTGTGTCTTTCCCTGCTTTCTAGATATCCACAATTCCAGGCTGGATTTGGGAAACAAAACAGGAAAACTAACATACACATCAAAATGACCATTAATTAATCTTCTACATTCTCTAGTTGTGTAGACCTGGGCTAATTAAGATGATGAATTTTAACTCTTGAGAGTGTAAAAATGAAACCAAATGGACCAGCAAGGGTCCATTTGGTTTCATTTTTACGTTCTCAAGAGTTACATCTGCAACATTTACAATATATTTTTGGGGGGCAAGTGACCATGAACTGAGGGCAAGTAGAACCTGACTTGCACTTGCCCGATGGGCAAGTGCCTCCGAGACCTAGTGTCAACCCCTGAGCTTTCTGAGTGACCTTTTGGGCCACAGCGCGGGTGCTGTGAGTCCTAACGAAAAGAGCAGGACGTGCGGCAAGACGATCTCAGAAATGGGGTCGTTCTCATCCGGCGACTTTCGGAGGCCCGCTTGCGTGACCTTTCATGACCTTACGGGGTAATTTTCGCTATCTGAGTGGCCTCAGATTGCTCAGATTGTTCCATAAAATGCCCCCGGGCTCGCTATTGGTCGGCTTTCAGAAAAAAAGAAGTGTTTTCTGACTTACTTTTCCACACTGATTCAGGATCCGCTGTTCGTTTTGAAATTGGAGCACAGGAAGAGCCTTAAATCGCCGTTTGATTGAACCAGAAGTGCCGTTTCTGCATGTTTTGAGTCAGAAGGATTTTTTCATTTTTTTCCCTGAAAGGCCATGGAAAACTGAGTCAGACGTCGTTGTCCGCGAGAGTCTGTGTTACACGGCCAGGGCAGCAAAAAATCCCGTTTTTTTTTCATGTTTTGCTCTATAACTGGGCAACGGAAGGTCGCAGACACATGGGGCCAGCGTCATAGTGCTTCGCTCAAAGAGGCCGATAAGCCTATGAGAGAATCTCAGAATTTTCAAAATTCAACTTGGCCTTCGATATGGGGTAAGCGTTCACGACTCGGAGAACAATATGAAGAAAGTGTCGCACAAACAAGTGCCATACACCAAACTGTTCATCTCGTTGAGACGGACTCGGAGAGCCCAAACGCTCCGCATGTTGACCTTTGGGGGCGGAGCTACAGCTTGTCAAAGTCAAAAACTTAACTTTTGAGCGGTGCGACCGTGTGCGAGGAAACATATATCAGTGCGTGCGTCTCTACGAGCTGAATGCGTGCACCTATATCACTCCCCCCTCCGATGCTTGTGGGCCAAGTACGTTTAAACATGTGCCCAAACGACTTTACCCTTTTTCAAAACGAATAGGACGATTCTTGACTTACTTTTCGCCGCTGAATCCAACGGTGCCACTCCCATTGCTCTCCGACCTCGGGGGGTGCTTAATTGGCATGCTAATTGGTGTAAAAGGGTCGATTTTTAAACTATGCGTAAAGTGTCCAAGTGAATCCAACTGAATCCAACGCTGCCCCTCCCGGCGCTCTCCGGTGTCGGGAAAGTACCGTTTTGCGACGCCCACTTAGCGAATTGCATTTTTTGGTCTTTGACGGCCATAAAAAGGCTGTTAGAGATTTTTTTTTTAAAATCCATTTCAACTCCCCATCCATGTTGGAGTATAGCCAGGTCAGATGGTCTTGGTCCTGATTTTTTCTGACACTGTTAACCCCCGACCCCCAACACAAAAGCCGACCAATAGCGAGGTGGGGGCATTCTATGGAGTAATCTGAACAATCTGAGGCCACTGAGATGGCGAAAATTATGCAATCTGGGCCCATCGAATGGGGGATTTTAAGAAATCTGAGCCCATTCAATGGGGGATTCATACTGGATGGGGTGCACCTTTCGGGTGCACCGCTTAGTGTTGAGATTTTTGCATCCTATGAGGGGCGGCAGCGCGGGCACTATAAGTTGAAACGAAAAGAGCCGGACATCGTTGTGATCGGGGCGTGGAGACGGTCGCAGACGTGTCCTCGTTTAGGTTCTGCGACCTAGAGAAAGCTGAGAGGTCATGCGAGGCCCAAACGCAGCCTGCCTAGCAATATTTTTGCAATCTTTCTGGAAATTAAACACCTTTGCGAGGGTCCGATTGATGAAAGCAGCACACCGTTGCGTTTGGGTGGACGAGACGGTCTCAGAGACGCCTTCGTTTTTGATCTACGACATTCCGACTCCCAGCACCCAGCTTGCGCGGCCTTGCATCTTTCTGAGTGACCTTTCGGGCCACAGTGCGGGTGCTGTGAGTCCGAACGAAAAGAGCAGGACACTGTTGCATTCGGGTGGACGAGACGCTCTCAGAGACGACCTCGGTTTAGTAAGGAATTACATATATGTAATATAATTTGCAATTAGACGATTATGTATTAATTTTTCACAGCCCCCCCCCCCCCCCACCACCACCACCACCACTGAAGGGCAAACATAGATTCTACATAAATTAAATGTTGGCCTCTCAAACGTTTTGCTTCAACCAAAATTCAATGCAGATTCAATGTCTTCTTTTACACACAAATTTCAATGTTGACGAAATGATGTTGAATTAAGGTTGAATGCAACATCAATCTTCAACCATGACCAAAAATCAACCATATCAACCCTAAATAAACATTGAACACTGAAGGGCAAACATAGATTCAACATAAATTAAACGTTGGCCTCTCAAACATTTTGATTCAACCAAAATTCAATGTATATTCAATGTCTTCTTTTACACACAAATATCAATGTTGACAGAATATTGTTGAACCAATGTAGAATCTACCATAAATCTTCAACCATAACCAAAATTCAACCATATCAATCCTAAATAAACATTGATTCAACATCTTTTGCTATCTGGGACGTTACATGTGTAGAAATTATCCAAAAGCACAGACACAAAGTACTGTGAATGTGAAACAGGGCATTTCTGGATATTTGAAATATAAAGCTCATTCACAGAGGAGAGCAAAATACCAGAGCAATGTGTTGTATAGGGAGAAAATTAAAGTTATGAGTAAAGCTATGAGTAAACGTAAGTACCATTGCAATGTGTTACATAAGGAGAAAGTCAAAGCTATGAGTATAGGTAAATACCATGGCAACGTATTGCATAGGGAGAAAGTTAAAAGTATGAGTATAGGTAAATACCGTGATGATCCGTTGCATAGGAAAAACGTTAAATTGCTTAGTAAGAGGAAGTACCATCAAAATGAGTTACACAGGCTGAATGTAAAAAGCATGAGTATAAGGAAATACCATGGGAATCTCGAACACAAGCAGCGTGTTAAAGAAGTGAACACTTTGAAGAGGCGGAAAATTAGAGAAAAGGCAAAGGAGTTTGAATTTGTTATGCAGCAGTTTTTAGACAAAGTAAAAAAAGGGCCAGAATATGTGTGTTGCGTTTGCCATAGATTGCTGTTTAAAAATCAGGTTATACAATGCAAAAAAGAGAATTATACTAAGACTAAGACAATTGCTTCAATTGCAGAGCAAACGATAAGTGAAGACTATTTACATAAATGTAATAAGGACTGTGAAAGGCCCTGTAAGTGGCTGGATACAGCTAGGAAGAAGCTGTGGATTTGTCATACATGTCATTGTAAGATTAAGGGAGGTAAGATGCCAGCTGAATCATCAATGAACAACTTGGGAGTTGATGCCATTCCACCAGAGTTGGCTTGTTTAAATAGCTTAGAACAGCATTTAATTGCTTTGCACATACCATTTCTGAAAATGTTGCCTTTACCGAAAGGCGGGCAAAATGGAGTGCATGGACCAGTGACATGTGTTCCAGCTAATATTGTGCAGACTACCTATCTGCTTCCCCGTTCTAATATGGAAGGGTCCCTGTTGGCTGTAAAGTTGAAGCGTAAGCTAACTTATAAAGGCCATTATGAATATCAGTATGTTGACAGTATACGTGTAAGACAAGCCTTGCAATATCTAAAGAACTCAAATGTACATTATAAAGATGTAGAGTTTAATGAAGCGTGGCTAAATGAGTTTTGTAAGGAACAAGAAAATGCGGTTGTAGGGGAGAGTGATGCTATTGTGGAAAGTGCAGAAGGTTCTACAGATGGTAAAGGTGAGCGTAGTGGTGAAACCTCTGTAGAAATTAAAGATGAGCTCACGGGTGAAGCTTCTACAGATACTGTTAAAGCTGAGCTTACTACTGAAGCTTCTACAGATGTTAGTAAAAATGAGGTTGCTGGGGATGCTTCCACAGATGTTGACGATGAGCTTTTGCATGACAGACAACAACATTGTATGTTCCAGGATACATGTCTCATGCCCGTTGACATCGGTCAGGAAGCGCTGGATCAATATTTTGATCACATATTGAATCTGGCACCAGCGGAAGGGAATAATCCTGTTCACATGTTGTCTGACAAAGATAACGAAGCCAAATGCTTCCCAGTGTTGTTTCCACAGGGAAATAATACATACCATACAAAAAGAGCCAATCCATTGACATTGTCACGCTATTTTAATAATAGAATTTTACATGCTGATTGTAGATTTGCACAAAATGTAGAATATATATTTTTCGCTCAATACATGTCTGAGCTTCAACAAGTTGTGTCAAGTGTTTCCATAGCACTACGAAAAGGAAAACATGCCAGCGTATGCAAAAAAGTAGCTGATGATCTGTTGAAAGATCAAGAGTCTTTGAAAAAATTGTTGGAGTTTGATGATGGGTATCGCTTTCTTAAACCTATCAGAGGTACGCCAGCTTTTTGGCAGACGGCACAGAAAAACCTGCTAGCTTGCGTTCGACAACTTGGTATCCCTACTTGGTTTGGTTCCTTTTCTGCTGCTGATATGCGATGGCAAAATCTCCTTTCTACTATTTTGAGGCAGGAAGGTAGAACAGAGACCGCTGAACAATTAGAATGGGCAGACAGGTGTGACCTGTTACGCCGCAATCCTGTCACTGCTGCGAGAATGTTTGATTTTCGGTGGCATATTTTTTTGAGGGAGGTGCTCATGTCTGCATCACATCCAGTTGGCAAAATAAAAGATTATTTTTATAGGGTCGAATTTCAGCAAAGAGGGAGTCCGCACACACATTGTTTGTTTTGGATTGAGGGTGCCCCACGTATTGGTACAAATACAGATGAAGAGGTCATTCAATTTATTGATAAATATGTAACTTGTGAATTACCAAAAGACGACGAGACACTATTGGAACAAGTCACCGGTACGCAGCAACATTCAAAGAATCATTCCAAAACATGTAAAAAGAAAAATACCGTTTGCCGTTTCAATTTCCCCAGGCCAGTATCTGCTCGAACATTTATTTGTCATGAAAAAGAAGCTGAAGACTGCCAAAAGACATGCAAGTGTCAAGTAGATAAAAAAGATGATGTAACACCATGTGCATGTGCAAATAAGGGTCAGAAAGATTCTAATCGAATGAAAAAAGATCTGGCATCAGAAATTCTGACAGCAATCAAGAAGGCTCTTACAGATGAGAACAGCAGCTATAATAGCGTTGAACATTTGTTTGAAAGTTTGGGCATAGATCAAAACATTTTTGAGGCTGCATATAAACGATATGGTCGTAATACACACATTGTGTTGAAACGGAACATTGATGAAGTTTGGATTAATCAATATAGTAAAAAACTGTTAAGCTGCTGGAATGCAAATATGGACCTCCAGTACGTTACTGATGCATATGCATGTGTTGTGTACATCATTACATATATTTCCAAAGGGGAAAGGGAGATGGGTTTGTTCTTAGCCCATGCCCAAAAAGAGGCAACTAATGATGACAACATTAGTGCAAAAGATGCATTAAAAAAACTTGGCAGTGTTTACCTTCACAACCGAGATGTTTCTGCTCAAGAGTCGGTGTATAGGTTGACCAATATGCACTTGAAGGAATGTTCAAGGAACGTTGTATTTGTGCCAACAGGGGACAATATTGTAAAAATGAGTTTGCCCATAAACGTTCTGAGGCAGAAAGCAGAATCGGGCGATCTTACCACACAAAACATGTGGATGATTAATGGCGTTGATCGCTATAAGAACAGGCCAAGGGATAGTACATTCAATGACATGTGTATGGCAACATTTTCATCAGAATACCGTGATGTTGGTCAAAGTGAAACGTGCAAGACAGCAATTCCATTAAACAATAACCTGGGGGCAGTAACTAAAAGAACAAGAACACAGCCCGCAGTTATACGCTATTGCCGCTTTTCTGAAAGAAAAACCCCGGAAAAATTTTACCAGAGTATTCTGCAATTATTCCTCCCATATCGTATAGATGATCAGCTAAAACCTCCAAAATTTGAAAGATTTGAGCAGTTTTACCAGGATGGCCATGTGAGGTTTAGTGACAAATCAAGGCACTCTGTCAGGTCAGTTGTGGATTTAAACAGAAGCAAGTTTGAAATAAATGCAGATGAATTGGAGAACATTCAGAATTTAGTTGAAATCGAAGGCGTAGTAGAAGATGCCTGGTGCGAGTTGTGCCCAGAACAAGAATTGGAACGTTTAGAATCTAAGGAGGAGCGTTTACAACTTGAACAAGAACAGAAAGACAGAGGTTACATGTTGGAAGAGCATGAGGACCCAATTCCAGACCTGGCAGTCAATAGGCAGGACATAGCCCATTTGGAAAAGAAAAATAACGTAATGTGCAGAAGTGAGGGGTTAGCGTTACTCGGATCACTGAACAGTATGCAGCTGTCCATTTTCTATAAAATACGCCAGTGGTGCCTAGACAAGATCAATAAAACAAATCCAGATCCATTCCATGCGTTCATTACAGGTGGGGCGGGGACTGGGAAAAGCCATTTAATAAAAGCCATTCAATATGAGGCAATGAGGCTATTGTCAACAGCGTGTCGCCAGCCTGACAGCATTAGTGTGGTCTTAACTGCTCCTACAGGGATTGCTGCTTACAATCTGCAGGCATCCACTATCCACACCACATTTAGCATAGGCACAGATGCACAGTTACCCTACACACCTTTAGGCGAAGCAAAATTAAATTCCTTGAGAGCCAAATACAGCGATTTGCAAATTGTTATAATTGACGAGATATCAATGGTCGACCATAAACTATTGGCATATGTTCACGGTAGGCTACGGCAGATTAAACAGAGTGTTGCTCCTTTTGGAAATGTTAGTATAATTACTGTTGGAGATTTCCATCAATTGTCTCCGGTGAAAGGGAAGCCCCTCTATATTTTCAATGTCGGTGTCGACATGTGGTCTCCACTGTTTAAAGTTGTAGAAATGACAGAAATTGTTAGACAAAAAGACCCTGTGTTTGCTGGATTGTTAAATAGAATACGGACACATTCCAAAGGTACTCCAATGTTAGACAGTGACATTCAATTATTGAAAACATGTGAAACTGGTGAGGCCAGCTCAGCATTACACATATTTCCAACAAATAAGCAGGTAAATGAGCATAATATTGAGCAGCTATTCAATACATGTCCCGAAGTCATCACGATAGATGCTCAAGATTTCGTAAATAGTAAAAAAACAGGGGAGCTGGAATTAAAAAGTGGACATCACACCAAAACTAAAAACACGTGTTTGGCACAACAGCTGCTGTTGGGGGAAAATGCCCGTGTAATGTTGTGTAAAAACGTGGACATTGATGATGGACTGGTTAATGGGGTGTGCGGCAAAGTAACACATATAGCCTTTTCTGACAATAGCAATTTTCCAGAAATGGTGTATGTCAAATTTGATGATGACAAGGTTGGTGTACAGAGGAGGAAATCCACAAATGTGCCAATAGAGGCACAGGGCTCTATAGGCATTGAACCACAGGAAGAAAGGGCCACCAAAAAAGGTGGGATGCGACGTCAGTTTCCACTCAAACTTGCTTGGGCTTGTACTGTGCACAAAGTGCAAGGTATTACTGTCGATAGCGCTGTGGTGTGTCTTAAGAAAATTTTTTCTGCAGGACAGGCCTATGTGGCATTAAGTCGTGTAAAAAGTTTGGAAGGTTTGATTATTCAAGATTTCGAAACTAAAAGTATATATTGTAGGGATGAAATAAAATATGCTATTCAGTCCATGCCCCCATTCTTGAATGACAAGCCACGCATAGAAACGTTGAAGACAAACAATTTTAATGTGTTCTTGATGAATGTTCAAAATTTGACTCAACATGTAGCCGAATTGGCATTGCGCACACAGAATTTGCCACTTAGCTGTATTGCTGTGACAGAAACATGGCTCCCTGCTTCTTCCACATTTGAAGCAGTACAAATGGATGGTTATAATTTCCACAGTTCTCCAAGGAGTTTGTGTTACAGTAGTAGGAACCCAGCAATAGTTGAATTGCAAGGACAACAACATGGTGGAGTTGGCTTGTATTGTGCAGATACTGTTGCATACAACATTCTAAAAGTACCAAATCTTAATGTAGAATGTTTGGTTTACAATTGTGTTGCTTATAACATTGTACTTGCTGTATTATATCGTCCACCATCGTATCGCATGTCTTTGTTTAAAGAACATCTTGGCAAGTTACTTGATTGGCTAGATCCAATAAATAGCACAATAGCTGTCATAGGAGATTTCAACGATGACATTATGAAATCATCCACAGTCTGCAAATTTATGACAGACAAAGGATATGTTCAGTTTGTCACACAACCGACAACAGAGAAAGGGACATTAATTGACCATGTGTATGTGAAAACAACACAGTATGACATAGAGGCAATAGTGTTGCCGACATATTTCAGTGACCATGAGGGTATTGTATGTTCTTTTAAAGGTAAAACTGTCCACATTGACTTCCCATTCGGACCCGGGGAGCCTGGGCCCCCTCCCGGGGTGCCAGGCCAGGAGCCAGCTAAGCCCCCAACCCGGCTCTCCATCTGGACCCGGGCACCCACTATTAAGCACCCCTCCAGAATCTCCCCTAATAGCCTCGAAGCTTTGTTTCCGGGGTACGAGGAAATCGTCCACGTGTGGACAGCAACGGGCCATTTTGCCCGGCTTCCCACGCGGCCCCGGGGAGCCTGGGCCCCCTCCCGGGTGCCAGGCCAGAAGCCAGCTAAGCCCACAACCCAGCTCTCCATCTGGACCCGGGCACCCACTATTAAGCACCCCTCCAGAATCTCCCCTAATAGCCTCGAAGCTTTGTTTCCGGGGTACGAGGAAATCGTCCACGTGTGGACAGCAACGGGCCATTTTGCCCGGCTTCCCACGCGGCCCCGGGGAGCCTGGGCCCCCTCCCGGGGTGCCAGGCCAGAAGCAGCTAAGCCCACAACCCATTTTTCCATCTGGACCTGGGCACCCACCATTAAGCACCCCTCCAGAATATCCCCTAATAGCCTCGAAGCTTTGTTTCCGGGGTACGAGGAAATCGTCCACGTGTGGACAGCAACGGGCCATTTTGCCTGGCTTCCCACGCAGCCCCGGGGAGCCTGGGCCCCCTCCCGGGTGCCAGGCCAGAAGCCAGCTAAGCCCCCAACCCGGCTCTCCATCTGGACCCGGGCACCCACCATTAAGCACCCCTCCAGAATCTCCTCCAATAGCCTCGAAGTTTCGTTTCCGGGGTACGAGTGGAAAGCAACGGGCCATTTTGCCTGGCTTCCCATTCGGACCCGGGAGCCTGGGCCCCCTCCCGGGGTGCCAGGCCAGGAGACAGCTAAGCCCCCAACCCGGCTCTCCATCTGGACCCGGGCACCCACTATTAAGCACCCCTCCAGAATCTCCTCCAATTGCCACCAGCACACAGTGGCCGTGCCCCTGGGCATACTTGCCCATTTTCGAAATCAGGCCGTTTTGCTGTTTTGCCGCTGTTTTGCCGGTCGCGACCGCTCCGTCTGCATATTAAACAAGGCTTCCTGTGCTAGCTAGCTGTCGCAAACCGTGGAGGTGATCACGTCAACATTGCACGTGGAGTCGACGGCGGTCCCTTAACCTGTCTATCGCTTCTCGGCCTTTTGGCTCAGATCAAGTGTAGTTTCTGTTCTTATCAGTTTAATATCTGATACGTCCCCTATATGGGGACCACATATTAAACGGATTTTTGACCTCAGGAGCTGAACTAGGGGCTTGCTCCGCTCACTCCACGCATCAACCCTGTGCTGCACTACTGCAGGGAGCGGTGCATCTTCCGTCTCGATCAAGGAAAGCCCCTGTTTCTGCGGAATGGTTCGGCCTGCCCAGGTGAGTGGTCCCGTCCGCCCCGGAATTGTCCAGCCCCCCGCAAGGGTATGGCCTGCCCCAGAGTTGCCCAGCCTTCCCCCAAGTGGTCGCGACCATTCCGGGGCAGGCCGGACCGTTCAGGGCAGCTGAATTAAGCTACTGCGGTAACCCGGTCCTCCATCTGGACCCGGGGAGCCCGTGGTGGAGGCAGGGGGGAGGTCCCTGCGCTGGCCAGCCGCGAAGTTTCGTTTCCGGGGTACGAGTGTAAAATCTTCCGCTCGTGGAACGCAACGGGCCATTTTGCCCGGCTTCCCATGCGGACCCGGGGAGCCTGGGCCCCCTCCCGGGGTGCCAGGCCAGAAGCCAGCTAAGCCCCCAACCCGGCTCTCCATCTGGACCCGGCACCCACTATTAAGCACCCCTCCAGAGTCTCCTCCAATTTTGCCCAGCTTCCCATTGGGTCCCGGGGAGCCTGGGCCCCCTCCCGGGGTGCCAGGCCAGAAGCCAGCTATGCCCCCAACCCGGCTCTCCATCTGGACCCGGGCACCCACTATTAAGCACCCCTCCAGAGTCTCCTCCAATTTTGCCCGGCTTCCCATTGGGTCCCGGGGAGCCTGGGCCCCCTCCCGGGGTGCCAGGCCAGAAGCCAGCTAAGCCCCCAACCCGGCTCTCCATCTGGACCCGGGCACCCACTATTAAGCACCCCTCCAGAGTCTCCTCCAATTTTGCCCGGCTTCCCATTGGGTCCCGGGGAGCCTGGGCCCCCTCCCGGGGTGCCAGGCCAGAAGCCAGCTAAGCCCCCAACCCGGCTCTCCATCTGGACCCGGGCACCCACTATTAAGCACCCCTCCAGAATCTCCCCTAATAGCCTCGAAGCTTTGTTTCCGGGGTACGAGGAAATCGTCCACGTGTGGACAGCAACGGGCCATTTTGCCCGGCTTCCCACGTGGCCCCGGGAGCCTGGGCCCCCTCCCGGGGTGCCAGGCCAGAAGCCAGCTAAGCCCACAACCCATTTTTCCATCTGGACCTGGGCACCCACCATTAAGCACCCCTCCAGAATATCCCCTAATAGCCTCGAAGCTTTGTTTCCGGGGTACGAGGAAATCGTCCACGTGTGGACAGCAACGGGCCATTTTGCCCGGCTTCCCACGCAGCCCCGGGGAGCCTGGGCCCCCTCCCGGGGTGCCAGGCCAGAAGCCAGCTAAGCCCCCAACCCGGCTCTCCATCTGGACCCGGGCACCCACCATTAAGCACCCCTCCAGAATCTCCTCCAATAGCCTCGAAGTTTCGTTTCCGGGGTACGAGTGGAAAGCAACGGGCCATTTTGCCTGGCTTCCCATTCGGACCCGGGGAGCCTGGGCCCCCTCCCGGGGTGCCAGGCCAGGAGCCAGCTAAGCCCCCAACCCGGCTCTCCATCTGGACCCGGGCACCCACTATTAAGCACCCCTCCAGAGTCTCCTCCAATTTTGCCCGGCTTCCCATTGGGTCCCGGGGAGCCTGGGCCCCCTCCCGGGGTGCCAGGCCAGAAGCCAGCTAAGCCCCCAACCCGGCTCTCCATCTGGACCCGGGCACCCACTATTAAGCACCCCTCCAGAGTCTCCTCCAATTTTGCCCGGCTTCCCATTGGGTCCCGGGGAGCCTGGGCCCCCTCCCGGGGTGCCAGGCCAGAAGCCAGCTAAGCCCCCAACCCGGCTCTCCATCTGGACCCGGGCACCCACCATTAAGCACCCCTCCAGAATCTCCTCCAATAGCCTCGAAGTTTCGTTTCCGGGGTACGAGTGGAAAGCAACGGGCCATTTTGCCTGGCTTCCCATTCGGACCCGGGGAGCCTGGGCCCCCTCCCGGGGTGCCAGGCCAGGAGCCAGCTAAGCCCCCAACCCGGCTCTCCATCTGGACCCGGGCACCCACTATTAAGCACCCCTCCAGAATCTCCTCCAATTGCCACCAGCACACAGTGGCCGTGCCCCTGGGCATACTGGCCCATTTTCGAAATCAGGCCGTTTTGCTGTTTTGCCGCTGTTTTGCCGGTCGCGACCGCTCCGTCTGCATATTAAACAAGGCTTCCTGTGCTAGCTAGCTGTCGCAAACCGTGGAGGTGATCACGTCAACATTGCACGTGGAGTTGACGGCGGTCCCTTAACCTGTCTATCGCTTCTCGGCCTTTTGGCTCAGATCAAGTGTAGTTTCTGTTCTTATCAGTTTAATATCTGATACGTCCCCTATATGGGGACCACATATTAAACGGATTTTTTGACCTCAGGAGCTGAACTAGGGGCTTGCTCCGCTCACTCCACGCATCAACCCTGTGCTGCACTACTGCAGGGAGCGGTGCATCTTCCGTCTCGATCAAGGAAAGCCCCTGTTTCTGCGGAATGGTTCGGCCTGCCCAGGTGAGTGGTCCCGTCCGCCCCGGAATTGTCCAGACCCCCGCAAGGGTATGGCCTGCCCCAGAGTTGCCCAGCCTTCCCCCAAATGGTCGCGACCATTCCGGGGCAGGCCGGACCGTTCAGGGCAGCTGAATTCAGCTACTGCGGTAACCCGGTCCTCCATCTGGTCCCGGGGAGCCCGTGGTGGAGGCAGGGGGGAGGTCCCTGCGCGGGCCAGCCTCGAAGTTTTCGTTTCCGGGGTACGAGTGTAAAATCTTCCGCTCGTGGAAAGCAACGGGCCATTTTGCCCGCTTCCCACGCGGCCCCGGGGAGCCTGGGCCCCCTCCCGGGGTGCCAGGCCAGAAGCCAGCTAAGCTCCCAACCCGGCTCTCCATCTGGACCCGGGCACCCACTATTAAGCACCCCTCCAGAGTCTCCTCCAATTTTGCCCGGCTTCCCATTGGGTCCCGGGGAGCCTGGGCCCCCTCCCGGGGTGCCAGGCCAGAAGCCAGCTAAGCCCCCAACCCGGCTCTCCATCTGGACCCGGGCACCCACTATTAAGCACCCCTCCAGAGTCTCCTCCAATTTTGCCCGCTTCCCATTGGGTCCCGGGGAGCCTGGCCCCCTCCCGGGGTGCCAGGCCAGAAGCCAGCTATGCCCCCAACCCGGCTCTCCATCTGGACCCGGGCACCCACTATTAAGCACCCCTCCAGAGTCTCCTCCAATTTTGCCCGGCTTCCCATTGGGTCCCGGGGAGCCTGGGCCCCCTCCCGGGGTGCCAGGCCAGAAGCCAGCTAAGCCCCCAACCCGGCTCTCCATCTGGACCCGGGCACCCACTATTAAGCACCCCTCCAGAATCTCCCCTAATAGCCTCGAAGCTTTGTTTCCGGGTACGAGGAAATCGTCCACGTGTGGACAGCAACGGGCCATTTTGCCCGGCTTCCCACGTGGCCCCGGGGAGCCTGGGCCCCCTCCCGGGGTGCCAGGCCAGAAGCCAGCTAAGCCCACAACCCATTTTTCCATCTGGACCTGGGCACCCACCATTAAGCACCCTCCAGAATATCCCCTAATAGCCTCGAAGCTTTGTTTCCGGGGTACGAGGAAATCGTCCACGTGTGGACAGCAACGGGCCATTTTGCCCGGCTTCCCACGCAGCTCCGGGGAGCCTGGGCCCCCTCCCGGGGTGCCAGGCCAGAAGCCAGCTAAGCCCCCAACCCGCTCTCCATCTGGACCCGGGCACCCACCATTAAGCACCCCTCCAGAATCTCCTCCAATAGCCTCGAAGTTTCGTTTCCGGGGTACGAGTGGAAAGCAACGGGCCATTTTGCCTGGCTTCCCATTCGGACCCGGGGAGCCTGGGCCCCCTCCCGGGGTGCCAGGCCAGGAGCCAGCTAAGCCCCCAACCCGGCTCTCCATCTGGACCGGGCACCCACTATTAAGCACCCCTCCGGAGTCTCCTCCAACTTTGCCCGGCTTCCCATTGGGTCCCGGGGAGCTGGGCCCCCTCCCGGGGTGCCAGGCCAGAAGCCAGCTAAGCCCCCAACCCGGCTCTCCATCTGGACCCGGCACCCACTATTAAGCACCCCTCGGAGTCTCCTCCCACTTTGCCCGGCTTCCCATTGGGTCCCGGGGAGCCTGGGCCCCCTCCCGGGGTGCCAGGCCAGAAGCCAGCTAAGCCCCCAACCCGGCTCTCCATCTGGACCCGGGCACCCACCATTAAGCACCCCTCCAGAATCTCCTCCAATAGCCTCGAAGTTTCGTTTCCGGGGTACGAGTGGAAAGCAACGGGCCATTTTGCCTGGCTTCCCATTTGGACCCGGGGAGCCTGGGCCCCCTCCCGGGGTGCCAGGCCAGGAGCCAGCTAAGCCCCCAACCCGGCTCTCCATCTGGACCCGGGCACCCACCATTAAGCACCCCTCCAGAATATCCCCTAATAGCCTCGAAGCTTTGTTTCCGGGGTACGAGGAAATCGTCCACGTGTGGACAGCAACGGGCCATTTTGCCCGGCTTCCCACGCAGCCCCGGGGAGCCTGGGCCCCCTCCCGGGGTGCCAGGCCAGAAGCCAGCTAAGCCCCCAACCCGGCTCTCCATCTGGACCCGGGCACCCACCATTAAGCACCCCTCCAGAATCTCCTCCAATAGCCTCGAAGTTTCGTTTCCGGGGTACGAGTGGAAAGCAACGGGCCATTTTGCCTGGCTTCCCATTTGGACCCGGGGAGCCTGGGCCCCCTCCCGGGGTGCCAGGCCAGGAGCCAGCTAAGCCCCCAACCCGGCTCTCCATCTGGACCCGGGCACCCACTATTAAGCACCCCTCCAGAGTCTCCTCCAACTTTGCCCGGCTTCCCATTGGGTCCCGGGGAGCCTGGGCCCCCTCCCGGGGTGCCAGGCCAGAAGCCAGCTAAGCCCCCAACCCGGCTCTCCATCTGGACCCGGCACCCACTATTAAGCACCCCTCCGGAGTCTCCTCCAATTTTGCCCGGCTTCCCATTGGGTCCCGGGGAGCCTGGGCCCCCTCCCGGGGTGCCAGGCCAGAAGCCAGCTAAGCCCCCAACCCGGCTCTCCATCTGGACCCGGGCACCCACTATTAAGCACCCCTCCAGAGTCTCCTCCAATTTTGCCCGGCTTCCCATTGGGTCCCGGGGAGCCTGGGCCCCCTCCCGGGGTGCCAGGCCAGAAGCCAGCTAAGCCCCCAACCCGGCTCTCCATCTGGACCCGGGCACCCACTATTAAGCACACCCTCCAGAAATCCCCCTAAATAGCCTCGAAGCTTTGTTTCCGTGGTAACGAGGAAATCGTCCCATCGTGTGGACAGCAACGGCCATTTGCCCGGCTTTTCCCACGTGGCCCCGGCAGCCTGTGCCCCCTCCCGGGGTCGCCAGGCCAGAAAGCCAGCTAAGCCACAACCCATTTTTTTTCCATCCGACTGGGCAACCCACCATAAGCACCCCTCTCCAGGAATATCCCCCTAAATAAGCCTCCGAAGCTTTGTTTCCGGGTACGAGGAAATCGTCCCACTTGTTGACAGCAACGGGCCATTTTGCCCGGCTCCCACGCATCTCCGGGGAGCCT
>CM076980.1:50615800-50620663 GCA_039105355.1 Benthosema pterotum | reverse complement strand
GGTTTATGATCCTCTAAATGTGTGATATTAAATGTTCTGTTACCCTCCTTTGAGTGCACACACACACATTTACACTGATACAGCCTGACTCTTTGCTGTCTGTCTTCAAAGTCAACTCTGCCCGCCCATCGATGCAGTTCGGCTGTATCGGTGTAAATGAGAGGTGAATGTACCCTAAGACAAAAATGTTACTGGAGGTTAACTTCTTTCAATCCAGTGAAAATACATGTCTGTCTCTACACTACAGGCAGTAGTTTCTCTAGAACAAAGCCTTGGTCTGTTTGGCCTGCACATGGAGCCTTGTTCATTTGCTGTGCCATTAATGGATTGATTGATTTTTTGTGTGCAGAAAGCGTCCAGACAGCAGACGTGACGGACGGCCAACTTGCCAACAGAAAATGGAGAGAAAAATACAGGTGATGGAGGAACAGAAAACAAATAGCAGGGCGAGAAAAAAAGAAGGAAAAGGAAACGAAATAGAATCAACAGAAAAATGAGGGAAATGGCTGCTGCTGTATAAATAAATACAGGAATGTTGAACTTGAATTTAAGTTGGAAGTGTTGTTTTTTTTTTGTCATTCATTAACGCATATTGTAGTTATCATAATGGTTTTGCATTTTGCACTGATTATGTCATATTTGAAAGACGTGTTAGGACAATGGAAACCAGCCTGCCGGCTTGTATTTGAATCCATTTGAATGCATTTTGAAATAAAGTTTTCAATCAATGACAATGTTGAGTTACCAAGGTTGATATTTAAGGGTGTGCGCATTATGAATGATGTATATTTCTGTAAACATGTGTGGTTGCTTATACTGATGCCCTATAGCTCTGGTCCATAGCTCCACTGCTTCTAGGATTCTCCTTTCGCATATGAACCCTGTGACATCACACATTCACACACACACACACACACACACACACTACCCCCCCCCCACACACACACACACACACACACACACACACACACAACACACACACACACACACACACACACACACACACACACTCACACACTTTTTGGCCAGGACACTGGAAAAACAACCGAGAGAAAACCGCCATAGAGAATTTTTCTATACGTGAAAAACAACCTTTTTCTGGCCCCAAAAAGTCAATTTTATCCGTGTGGTGGGGGGCTCAGTGGTCCACTAAGGAAAAGTAGGCTTTCTCTTTGTATTGGTGAGTAGGTAAAACGGTCTTTATATTTCTACCAGTGACGTGCAATGAGGGTTGGGGTTGGGGAGGCACTGACTCCAAGTCAGATTTACAAACGAGGCCTACAGTATGACGCTAAGGCAGGGGTTTTCAACAGGTGGTCCGGGGACCACCAGTGGTCCCTGAGAGGGTTCCAGCTGAACTGCAGGCTAAATGATGGACAGTTGTTTAACCAGATGTAACTCTTTGAGAGCGTAAACATGAAACCAAATGCCCTTGCGGGTCCATTGGTTTCATTTTTACACCATCAAAGTTAAAATATTCATCATGTGAATTAGCCAAGTCTACACAACTAGAGAATGTAGAAGATTAATGGTCATTTTGATCTGTATGTTTGACTGTGTTTTTTCCCCAAATCCAGTCTGGACAAAAACAAAAAAAATCTTTAGTTTTGGGGTCTGTGGGCTAAAATGTCATCAAATGGTGGTCCATGGCTCAAATGCTGAATAGATAAAGGGCCCATGGTATGTAAAAGGTTAAAACCACTGTTGTAAAACAGCTCCTGCATGACTTTTATTCTAGTTTTCAGGTGATAACATGCAAGGCCCTGATAGAGTAGCCTACAGGTTTCTGAGCCACACACTGTACAAGTCTCCCTCTGTGGCTGAAATACTGTGAGAATCTGAAGAATGCAGTGGCAGGTTGGAGCCTACAGAGCAAAACGGTCATGTTTAACACAACATTGATTATTCACAAATATCCTAGTCATGGGTTTATTTCAATTATTTCAGACATATCAACTATTTCTTTTTTGTATCAAATTAAAATAATGATTTTGGTTCATTACTCTCAGTTGTGTTTAAAAAAGGTAATTCAATATGTGTTCATTATTGTCTTTTATAATCCTATAATCCTAGAACTTCCTCCAAACTAGTGTACTGTAGAAAGAGAAGAGAGTGGCGACACGCTTTGATCTCACACTGGCTGGAGCTCTGCAAGTTCCAAACATAGCCTCCATAGCTGCGTCACAATTTACTTAGAAGATACGTTAAGTTAAGCGAGTTCTATACAAATCACTATTTACTAGAGGGATGAGAGGTCTGTTAATGCTTTAAAATGTCTTAAAATGCTGTAATTTCGCCAATCTAACTGCAAACGCATGATGTGCTGTCAATGGGCTGAATGGCCAGAGTGTTTGTTTGGAACTTGAATCCCTCCTTATGGAGGTTATATTTTTTGTTCATGAACAAGAAGTCTCCTTTGAACTGTTTGGTTATGATTTGTTTGTTTCTCCTGTTTGTAGCAACATATGGTAAATATGTAAACCCTTCATATCTGTATTCATAGTCAAACAGATGTTACACTACAGTCCAGAGAGGTTAAATGGGGTATTTCATAAAAAAAAAAAAAAAAAAAAAAAAAAAAAAAAGTCTACTCAGTCTCATGTGAACACAAGAGGCACAATTCTCCCCGGAAGAGGAAGAGGGGCCCAGAAAGGTGGAGACTCCGCACCGAAAACAACCTGCTAAGAGGCGCCACTGCCTGCCTGCGACTGACAGAGGATAAGGACACATCTCCGATCAGAGCCCAGTGATCGGAGGATGAAGCCAACTTCTTATTTCCAAGAAGCCAACTTCTTGTTTCCCTCTTTCAGCCCCCAGAAAAAGAAAGACCAGAGCCCAAGGCAAGCTCCCACAGGAAGCCCCTGCTGTCCTGAATGCAGCAGCTCCCACTGAGGCGAAAGCCTTTCATTGAGAAGGATACGGAGGAGGAGGTGGCGGCGGATAAGGAGGACATCAAAGCTTGTCCTCTGTAAGCTCGGGGGAAGGTAAGATTGAATCAGTACAACTAGTAGCTTCAAATCAACTGAAACTGAAGATAGGCCAAAGTTGAAAGAAGTGGTCAAATTAACTGAAATTGATTCAATACTGTAAGAGTGCCCTAAGCTACAAGTTGTATTTTCCTCTCACCTATCCTGGCATTGAACTTGTTATAATTTTAATTTCTCCCAGTGTGGAAGGAACCGAGGAGGGACAGCCCACCATCCCTATTCTTTTTTCTTCTGACGACGAGGGCTGTTCCACCTCTGTTGCCCATCCCCCCACACCCGTTGACCAGAAAAGACATGGCGCTTAAGCCTTTATCTGTCAGTGGCCGCTCCACCCCAGTGGCCCCTACTCTCAGCAAGGCAACCACAAAATTAAGATCTTCCACCTCACAGCACCCAAGCCCATTGAGGGTACTCCAGACACAGCCCCCTCCCCTTTGGTAGCCCCTGCCCCTCCCAGGTGACCACAAAAGACATGGACCTTAAGCCTTCACCTATCAGTGGCCCCTCCACCCCAGTGGCCCCCCTCTCAGCAAGGCAACCACAAAAGTTAAGCGCTTCCACCTGTCCAGTCCAAGACGACTGTCCAGTCCTTTACCTGTCAGTGGCCCCTCCACCCCACTTCCCCATTCCTCTCAGCCAGGCAACAAAAGCAGTTAAGATCTCCCACCTGTCCAGTCCAAGGCAACCAATGAATATGCCCGCCCTCAAGTCCAATCCGCCCGTCGTCACCTCGCCCGCGTCAGTGGAGACCACTGGGAGCCCACTCTCCAAATATGTGAGCTACACCCACATATTTGGGGGTGTGGGGAAGAGTTCTGCCTTGCGGACACAGGACATCGGTAGAGCCTGCGGTAACAAAACAATTTTTAATATTTAATACAGTTCTGATTACATTTTCCTATCAAAGGTGAATGCAAACTGGATCCTACATATTTGTCTTCTCTCCATCGACAGATGGGGTGCTCAAGAAGTGGCATGAGTTCCTCCTACTGTCAGACCGTGAGGGGAAGCCACGAGAAAATGCCGCTTCCGCTTATGGGCACGTGAAGGCCATTGTAAAGTATATGCTGCTCGGCTGGAGGACGTGGGGAACCCTGGGCGTAGGTCGCACTGGACCTTCTTGGACCAGCCGGACCATCTTTATAAGTAAGTATAGTTTTACACAAAGGTACCATGCGTTTTTTCTCCTCCTAATGGTATTGTCCCTCAAGCTGAAAAGCTGACTACTTTCTTTCCAGAGCACTGTTGCCTTAATGTCCGTTTTCTTTCTGGCTTTGTCTTTAAAACTTGCGGATTGTACCTTTATTCTTCCGTGGGTGAGTGTGTGTGTGAGCTGAGGGGGGAGGAGGGGGAGGGGGCGCTGAAACGAGCTCATCTTGCCGGTGCTCGCTGACGATCACTCCGTGCAGCTGGCCTGGTCCTTTGATCTCAACGACTGTCAATTAGCGTGCGTTGTCCACTGCGTCGAAGAACAGTGCGGGTTTTCACTGTAACTCCCTCAAAGCACCAACAGACGCAAGTGGTTTCCTCTACTGATTTATTTGAAGGTGGTCTTCCAAAATTCACCGTGAAAACTAAACAAACAATAAAACAAACGAGTTACAATTATGACACCATGTACCAAACAAAAACATTTCAAACAAATACAGGGCAAAACTTAACAACAAAATACCTCGTTGGCTGCGTGCCAGGTTAAGAGGGAATTTCTTCTCTTCTTCTTATCACGTTTTGACAGTCTCTGTGTTACTTTAGTCCTTGTGACCAGTAGCTTACAAAACGGAGCTGCAGCACCTTGCTGCTTGCTTCTTGATGGCTTCGGTATAATGACACAGGCATACGAGGCATACGAGAACTTGACTTTTTACCTTTCAAAATA
>CM076980.1:50610800-50613300 GCA_039105355.1 Benthosema pterotum | reverse complement strand
TGGCAGGTTGGAGCCTACAGAGCAAACGGTCATGTTTAACACTACATTGATTATTCACAAATATCCTAGTCATGGGTTTATTTCAATTATTTCAGACATCAACTATTTCTCTTATTTGTATCAAATTAAAATAATGATTTGGGTTCATTACTCAGTTGTGTTTAAAAAAGGTAATTCAAATGTTGTTCATTATTGTCTTTTATAATCCTATAATCCTAGACTTCCTCCAAACTAGTGTACTGTAGAAAGAGAAGAGAGTGGCGACACGCTTTGATCTCACACTGGCTGGAGCTCTGCAAGTTCCAAACATAGGCCTACATAGCTGCGTCACAATTTACTTAGAAGATACGTTAAGTTAAGCGAGTTCTATAACAAATCACTATTTACTAGGGATGAGAGGTCTGTTAATGCTTTAAAATGTCTTAAAATGCTGTAATTTCGCCAATCTAACTGCAAACGCATGATGTGCTGTCAATGGAGCTGAATGGCCAGAGTGGTTTGTTTGGAACTTGAATCCCCTTATGGAGGATTATATTTTTTGTTCATGACAAGAAGTCTCCTTTGAACTGTTTGGTTATGATTTGTTTGTTTCTCTCTGTTGTAGCACATACTGGTAAATATGTAAACCCTTCATATCTGTATTCATAGTCAAACAGATGTTACACTACAGTCCAGAGAGGTTAAAATGGGGTATTCATAAAAAAAAAAAAAAAAAAAAAAAAAAAAAAAAAAAAAGTCTACTCAGTCTCATGTGAACACAAGAGGCACAATTCTCCCCGGAAGAGGAAGAGGGCCCAGAAAGGTGGAGACTCCGCACCGAAAACAACCTGCTAAGAGGCGCCACTGCCTGCCTGCGACTGACAGAGGATAAGGACACATCCTCCGATCAGAGCCCAGTGATCGGAGGATGAAGCCAACTTCTTATTTCCAAGAAGCCAACTTCTTGTTTCCTCTTTCAGCCCCCAGAAAAAGGAAAGACCAGAGCCAAGAGCAGGGCGTCTCAGGGAAGCCCCTGGCTGTCCTGATGCAGCAGCTCCCACTGAGGCGAAAGCCTTTCATTGAGAAGGATACGGAGGAGGAGGTGGCGGCGGATAAGGAGGACATCATAAGCTTGTCCTCTGTAAGCTCGGGGGAAGGTAAGATTGAATCAGTACAACTAGTAGCTTCAAATCAACTGAACTGAAGATAGGCCAAAGTTGAAAGAAGTGGTCAAATTAACTGAAATTGATTCAATACTGTAAGAGTGCCCTAAGCTACAAGTTGTATTTTCTCTCTCACCTATCCTGGCATTGAACTTGTTATAATTTTAATTTCTCCCAGTGTGGAAGGAACCGAGGAGGGACAGCCCACCATCCCCTATTCTTTTTTCTTCTGACGACGAGGGCTGTTCCACCTCTGTTGCCCATCCCCCACCCGGTTGACCAGAAAAGACATGGCGCTTAAGCCTTTATCTGTCAGTGGCCGCTCCACCCCAGTGGCCCCTACTCTCAGCAAGGCAACCACAAAAGTTAAGATCTTCCACCTCACAGCACCCAAGCCCATTGAGGGTACTCCAGACACAGCCCCCTCCCCTTTGGTAGCCCCTGCCCCTGCCCAGGTGACCACAAAAGACATGGACCTTAAGCCTTCACCTATCAGTGGCCCCTCCACCCCAGTGGCCCCTCCTCTCAGCAAGGCAACCACAAAAGTTAAGCGCTTCCACCTGTCCAGTCCAAGACGACTGTCCAGTCCTTTACCTGTCAGTGGCCCCTCCACCCCACTTCCCCATCCTCTCAGCCAGGCAACAAAAGCAGTTAAGATCTCCCACCTGTCCAGTCCAAGGCAACCAATGAATATGCCCGCCCTCCAGTCCAATCCGCCCGTCGTCACCTCGCCCGCGTCAGTGGAGACCACTGGGAGCCCACTCTCCAAATATGTGAGCTACACCCACATATTTGGGGGTGTGGGGAAGAGTTCTGCCTTGCGGACACAGGACATCGGTAGAGCCTGCGGTAACAAAACAATTTTTAATATTTATACAGTTCTGATTACATTTTCCTATCAAAGGTGGATGCAAACTGGATCCTACATATTTGTCTTCTCTCCATCGACAGATGGGGTGCTCAAGAAGTGGCATGAGTTCCTCCTACTGTCAGACCGTGAGGGGAAGCCACGAGAAAATGCCGCTTCCGCTTATGGGCACGTGAAGGCCATTGTAAAGTATATGCTGCTCGGCTGGGAGGACGTGGGGAACCCTGGGCGTAGGTCGCACTGGACCTTCTTGGACCAGCCGGACCATCTTTATAAGTAAGTATAGTTTACACAAAGTGGTACCATGCGTTTTTCTCCTCCTAATGGTATTGTCCCTCAAGCTGAAAAGCTGACTACTTTCTTTCCAGAGCACTGTTGCCTTAATGTCCGTTTTCTTTCTGGCTTTGTCTTTAAAACTTGCGGATTGTACCTTTATTCTTCCGTGGGTGAGTGTGTGTGTGAGCTGAGGGGGGAGGAGGGGGAGGGGGCG
>CM076980.1:50605800-50608300 GCA_039105355.1 Benthosema pterotum | reverse complement strand
CTGACTCCAAGTCAGATTTACAAACGTAGGCCTACAGTATGACGCTAAGGCAGGGGTTTTCAACAGGTGGTCCGGGGACCACCAGTGGTCCCTGAGAGGGTTCCAGCTGAACTGCAGGCTAAATGATGGACAGTTGGTTAACCAGATGTAACTCTTTGAGAGCGTAAACATGAAACCAAATGGCCCCTTGCGGGTCCATTTGGTTTCATTTTTACACCATCAAGAGTTAAAATATTCATCATGTGAATTAGCCCAAGTCTACACAACTAGAGAATGTAGAAGATTAATGGTCATTTTGATCTGTATGTTTGACTGTGTTTTTCCCAAATCCAGTCTGGACAAAAACAAAATAAATCTTTAGTTTTGGGGTCTGTGGGGCTAAAATGTCATCAAATGGTGGTCCATGGCTCAAATGCTGAATAGATAAAGGGCCCTGGTATGTAAAAGGTTAAAAACCACTGTTGTAAACAGCTCCTGCATGACTTTTATTCTAGTTTTCAGGTGATAACATGCAAGGCCCTGATAGAGTAGCCTACAGGTTTCTGAGCCACACACTGTACAAGTCTGCCTCTTGTGGCTGAAATACTGTGAGAATCTGAAGAATGCAGTGGCAGGTTGGAGCCTACAGAGCAAACGGTCATGTTTAACACTACATTGATTATTCACAAATATCCTAGTCATGGGTTTATTTCAATTATTTCAGACATCAACTATTTCTCTTATTTGTATCAAATTAAAATAATGATTTGGGTTCATTACTCAGTTGTGTTTAAAAAAGGTAATTCAAATGTTGTTCATTATTGTCTTTTATAATCCTATAATCCTAGACTTCCTCCAAACTAGTGTACTGTAGAAAGAGAAGAGAGTGGCGACACGCTTTGATCTCACACTGGCTGGAGCTCTGCAAGTTCCAAACATAGGCCTACATAGCTGCGTCACAATTTACTTAGAAGATACGTTAAGTTAAGCGAGTTCTATAACAAATCACTATTTACTAGAGGGATGAGAGGTCTGTTAATGCTTTAAAATGTCTTAAAATGCTGTAATTTCGCCAATCTAACTGCAAACGCATGATGTGCTGTCAATGGAGCTGAATGGCCAGAGTGGTTTGTTTGGAACTTGAATCCCTCCTTATGGAGGATTATATTTTTTGTTCATGACAAGAAGTCTCCTTTGAACTGTTTGGTTATGATTTGTTTGTTTCTCCTGTTGTAGCACATACTGGTAAATATGTAAACCCTTCATATCTGTATTCATAGTCAAACAGATGTTACACTACAGTCCAGAGAGGTTAAATGGGGTATTTCATAAAAAAAAAAAAAAAAAAAAAAAAAAAAAAAAGTCTACTCAGTCTCATGTGAACACAAGAGGCACAATTCTCCCCGGAAGAGGAAGAGGGGCCCAGAAAGGTGGAGACTCCGCACCGAAAACAACCTGCTAAGAGGCGCCACTGCCTGCCTGCGACTGACAGAGGATAAGGACACATCCTCCGATCAGAGCCCAGTGATCGGAGGATGAAGCCAACTTCTTATTTCCAAGAAGCCAACTTCTTGTTTCCTCTTTCAGCCCCCAGAAAAAGGAAAGACCAGAGCCCAAGGGCAAGGGCTCTCAGGGAAGCCCCTGGCTGTCCTGATGCAGCAGCTCCCACTGAGGCGAAAGCCTTTCATTGAGAAGGATACGGAGGAGGAGGTGGCGTCGGATAAGGAGGACATCATAAGCTTGTCCTCTGTAAGCTCGGGGGAAGGTAAGATTGAATCAGTACAACTAGTAGCTTCAAATCAACTGAAACTGAAGATAGGCCAAAGTTGAAAGAAGTGGTCATATTAACTGAAATTGATTCAATACTGTAAGAGTGCCCTAAGCTACAAGTTGTATTTTCCTCTCACCTATCCTGGCATTGAACTTGTTATAATTTTAATTTCTCCCAGTGTGGAAGGAACCGAGGAGGGACAGCCCACCATCCCCTATTCTTTTTTCTTCTGACGACGAGGGCTGTTCCACCTCTGTTGCCCATCCCCCACCCGGTTGACCAGAAAAGACATGGCGCTTAAGCCTTTATCTGTCAGTGGCCGCTCCACCCCAGTGGCCCCTACTCTCAGCAAGGCAACCACAAAAGTTAAGATCTTCCACCTCACAGCACCCAAGCCCATTGAGGGTACTCCAGACACAGCCCCCTCCCCTTTGGTAGCCCCTGCCCCTGCCCAGGTGACCACAAAAGACATGGACCTTAAGCCTTCACCTATCAGTGGCCCCTCCACCCCAGTGGCCCCTCCTCTCAGCAAGGCAACCACAAAAGTTAAGCGCTTCCACCTGTCCAGTCCAAGACGACTGTCCAGTCCTTTACCTGTCAGTGGCCCCTCCACCCCACTTCCCCATCCTCTCAGCCAGGCAACAAAAGCAGTTAAGATCTCCCACCTGTCCAGTCCAAGGCAACCAATGAATATGCCCGCCCTCCAGTCCAATCCGCCCGTCGTCACCTCGCCCGCGTCAGTGGAGACCA
>CM076980.1:50593300-50600800 GCA_039105355.1 Benthosema pterotum | reverse complement strand
CTGGCATTGAACTTGTTATAATTTTAATTTCTCCCAGTGTGGAAGGAACCGAGGAGGGACAGCCCACCATCCCCTATTCTTTTTTCTTCTGACGACGAGGGCTGTTCCACCTCTGTTGCCCATCCCCCCACCCGGTTGACCAGAAAAGACATGGCGCTTAAGCCTTTATCTGTCAGTGGCCGCTCCACCCCAGTGGCCCCTACTCTCAGCAAGGCAACCACAAAAGTTAAGATCTTCCACCTCACAGCACCCAAGCCCATTGAGGGTACTCCAGACACAGCCCCCTCCCCTTTGGTAGCCCCTGCCCCTGCCCAGGTGACCACAAAAGACATGGACCTTAAGCCTTCACCTATCAGTGGCCCCTCCACCCCAGTGGCCCCTCCTCTCAGCAAGGCAACCACAAAAGTTAAGCGCTTCCACCTGTCCAGTCCAAGACGACTGTCCAGTCCTTTACCTGTCAGTGGCCCCTCCACCCCACTTCCCCATCCTCTCAGCCAGGCAACAAAAGCAGTTAAGATCTCCCACCTGTCCAGTCCAAGGCAACCAATGAATATGCCCGCCCTCCAGTCCAATCCGCCCGTCGTCACCTCGCCCGCGTCAGTGGAGACCACTGGGAGCCCACTCTCCAAATATGTGAGCTACACCCACATATTTGGGGGTGTGGGGAAGAGTTCTGCCTTGCGGACACAGGACATCGGTAGAGCCTGCGGTAACAAAACAATTTTTAATATTTATACAGTTCTGATTACATTTTCCTATCAAAGGTGGATGCAAACTGGATCCTACATATTTGTCTTCTCTCCATCGACAGATGGGGTGCTCAAGAAGTGGCATGAGTTCCTCCTACTGTCAGACCGTGAGGGGAAGCCACGAGAAAATGCCGCTTCCGCTTATGGGCACGTGAAGGCCATTGTAAAGTATATGCTGCTCGGCTGGGAGGACGTGGGGAACCCTGGGCGTAGGTCGCACTGGACCTTCTTGGACCAGCCGGACCATCTTTATAAGTAAGTATAGTTTACACAAAGTGGTACCATGTGTTTTTCTCCTCCTAATGGTATTGTCCCTCAAGCTGAAAAGCTGACTACTTTCTTTCCAGAGCACTGTTGCCTTAATGTCCGTTTTCTTTCTGGCTTTGTCTTTAAAACTTGCGGATTGTACCTTTATTCTTCCGTGGGTGAGTGTGTGTGTGAGCTGAGGGGGGAGGAGGGGGAGGGGGCGCTGAACGAGCTCATCTTGCCGGTGCTCGCTGACGATCACTCCGTGCAGCTGGCCTGGTCCTTTGATCTCAACGACTGTCAATTAGCGTGCGTTGTCCACTGCGTCGAAGAACAGTGCGGGTTTTCACTGTAACTCCCTCAAAGCACCAACAGACGCAAGTGGTTTCCTCTACTGATTTATTTGAAGGTGGTCTTCCAAATTCACAGTGAAAACTAAACAAACAATAAAACAAACGAGTTACAATTATGACACCATGTACCAAACAAAAACATTTCAACAAATACAGGGCAAAACTTAACAACAAAATACCTCGTTGGCTGCGTGCCAGGTTAAGAGGGAATTTCTTCTCTTCTTCTTATCACGTTTTGACAGTCTCTGTGTTACTTTATGTCCTTGTGACCAGTAGCTTACAAAACGGAGCTGCAGCACCTTGCTGCTTGCTTCTTGATGGCTTCGGTATAATGACACAGGCCATACGAGGCATACGAGAACTTGACTTTTACCTTTCAAAATAAGTGTTACAAAAAACGTCTTCAAAATAAAAGCATGACAATGACTTCCCACAAATGACATAAAATAATGTATTTTAACATAAATGTAAGATAAACCATGAACTTTATGCACTTGCACTTTATACATTGCACTTTAGAAAAATAATTATGAACTTATTTTAATCTTTTCATAAATTCGTTTTTAAAGAAATAAAGCAACATATAGCACTTAGTGGCAACTGCAGGGATTAAAGCAAAAAAAAAATCCTGGGCCTGAACTTTCCAAACACACACACATATATATATATATATATATATATATATATATATATATATATATATATATATATTATATATATATATATATATATATATATATATATATATATATATATATATATATATATATATACACACATATATATATATATATATATATACACATACATATATACACACACATATATATATATATATATATATATATATATATATATATATATATATACACATATACATATATACATATACATATATATATATATATATATATATATATATATATATATATATATATATATATATATATATATATATATATATATATATATATACACTCAACAAAAATATAAACGCAACACTTTTGTTTTTGCTCCCATTTTTCAGGGGGTGGACTTAAAGCCCTAAAATTCATTCCAGATATACAATATAACCATTTCTCTCAAACACTGTTCACAAATCTGCCTAAATGTGTGATATTGAATACTTCTGATTACCCAGCCTTTGAGTGCACACACACACATTTACACTGATACAGCCTGACTCTTTGCTGTCTGTCTTCAAAGTCAACTCTGCCCCGCCCATCGATGCAGTTCGGCTGTATCGGTGTAAATGTGTGTGATGTACCCTAAGACAAAAATGTTACTGGAGGTTAACTTCTTCAATCCAGTGAAAATACATGTCTGTCTCTACACTACAGGCAGTAGTTTCTCTAGAACATAAAGCCTTGGGTCTGTTGGCCATGCACATGGAGCCTTGTTCATTTTGCTGTGCCATTAATGGATTGATTGATTTGTTTTGTGCAGAAAGCGTCCAGCAGCAGACGTGACGGACGGCCAACTGCCAACAGAAAATGGAGGAAAATTACAGGTGATGGAGGAACAGAAAACAAATAGCAGGGCGGAGAAAAAGAGAAGGAAAAGGAAACGAAATAGAATCAACAGAAAAATGAGGGAAATGGCTGCTGCTGTATAAATAAATACAGGGAATGTTGAACTTGAATTTAAGTTGGAAGTGTTGTTTTTTTTTGTCATTTCATTAACGCATATTGTTAGTTATCATAATGGTTTTGCATTTTGCACATGATTATGTCATATTTGAAAGACGTGTTATGACAATGGAAACCAGCCTGCCGGCTTGTATTTGAATCCATTTGAATGCATTTTGAATAAAGTTTTCAATCAATGACAATGTTGAGTTACCAAGGATGATAATTAAGGGTGTGCGCATTATGAATGATGTATGATTTCTGTAAACATGGTGGTTGCTTATACTGATGCCCTATAGCTCTGGTCCATAGCTCCACTGCTTCTAGGATTCTGCCTCGCAGTGAACCCTGTGACACACACACACACACACACACCACACACACACACACACACACACACACACACACACACCCCCCCCCCCCCCCCCACACACACACACACACACACACACACACACACACACACACACACACACACACACACTTTTTGGCCAGGACACTGGAAAAACAACCGAGAGAAAACCGCCATAGAGAATTTTTCCTATACGTGAAAAACAACCTTTTCTGGCCAAAAAGTCAATTTTATCCGTGTGGTGGGGGGCTCAGTGGTCCACTAAGGAAAAGTAGGCTTTCTCTTTGTATTGGTGAGTAGGTAAAACGGTCTTTATATTTCTACCAGTGACGTGCAATGAGGGTTGGGGTTGGGGAGGCACTGACTCCAAGTCAGATTTACAAACGTAGGCCTACAGTATGACGCTAAGGCAGGGGTTTTCAACAGGTGGTCCGGGGACCACCAGTGGTCCCTGAGAGGGTTCCAGCTGAACTGCAGGCTAAATGATGGACAGTTGGTTAACCAGATGTAACTCTTTGAGAGCGTAAACATGAAACCAAATGGCCCCTTGCGGGTCCATTTGGTTTCATTTTTACACCATCAAGAGTTAAAATATTCATCATGTGAATTAGCCCAAGTCTACACAACTAGAGAATGTAGAAGATTAATGGTCATTTTGATCTGTATGTTTGACTGTGTTTTTCCCAAATCCAGTCTGGACAAAAACAAAATAAATCTTTAGTTTTGGGGTCTGTGGGGCTAAAATGTCATCAAATGGTGGTCCATGGCTCAAATGCTGAATAGATAAAGGGCCCTGGTATGTAAAAGGTTAAAAACCACTGTTGTAAACAGCTCCTGCATGACTTTTATTCTAGTTTTCAGGTGATAACATGCAAGGCCCTGATAGAGTAGCCTACAGGTTTCTGAGCCACACACTGTACAAGTCTGCCCTCTTGTGGCTGAAATACTGTGAGAATCTGAAGAATGCAGTGGCAGGTTGGAGCCTACAGAGCAAACGGTCATGTTTAACACTACATTGATTATTCACAAATATCCTAGTCATGGGTTTATTTCAATTATTTCAGACATCAACTATTTCTCTTATTTGTATCAAATTAAAATAATGATTTGGGTTCATTACTCAGTTGTGTTTAAAAAAGGTAATTCAAATGTTGTTCATTATTGTCTTTTATAATCCTATAATCCTAGACTTCCTCCAAACTAGTGTACTGTAGAAAGAGAAGAGAGTGGCGACACGCTTTGATCTCACACTGGCTGGAGCTCTGCAAGTTCCAAACATAGGCCTACATAGCTGCGTCACAATTTACTTAGAAGATACGTTAAGTTAAGCGAGTTCTATAACAAATCACTATTTACTAGAGGGATGAGAGGTCTGTTAATGCTTTAAAATGTCTTAAAATGCTGTAATTTCGCCAATCTAACTGCAAACGCATGATGTGCTGTCAATGGAGCTGAATGGCCAGAGTGGTTTGTTTGGAACTTGAATCCCTCCTTATGGAGGATTATATTTTTTGTTCATGACAAGAAGTCTCCTTTGAACTGTTTGGTTATGATTTGTTTGTTTCTCCTGTTGTAGCACATACTGGTAAATATGTAAACCCTTCATATCTGTATTCATAGTCAAACAGATGTTACACTACAGTCCAGAGAGGTTAAATGGGGTATTTCATAAAAAAAAAAAAAAAAAAAAAAAAAAAGTCTACTCAGTCTCATGTGAACACAAGAGGCACAATTCTCCCCGGAAGAGGAAGAGGGGCCCAGAAAGGTGGAGACTCCGCACCGAAAACAACCTGCTAAGAGGCGCCACTGCCTGCCTGCGACTGACAGAGGATAAGGACACATCCTCCGATCAGAGCCCAGTGATCGGAGGATGAAGCCAACTTCTTATTTCCAAGAAGCCAACTTCTTGTTTCCTCTTTCAGCCCCCAGAAAAAGGAAAGACCAGAGCCCAAGGGCAAGGGCTCTCAGGGAAGCCCCTGGCTGTCCTGATGCAGCAGCTCCCACTGAGGCGAAAGCCTTTCATTGAGAAGGATACGGAGGAGGAGGTGGCGGCGGATAAGGAGGACATCATAAGCTTGTCCTCTGTAAGCTCGGGGAAGGTAAGATTGAATCAGTACAACTAGTAGCTTCAAATCAACTGAAACTGAAGATAGGCCAAAGTTGAAAGAAGTGGTCAAATTAACTGAAATTGATTCAATACTGTAAGAGTGCCCTAAGCTACAAGTTGTATTTTCCTCTCACCTATCCTGGCATTGAACTTGTTATAATTTTAATTTCTCCCAGTGTGGAAGGAACCGAGGAGGGACAGCCCACCATCCCCTATTCTTTTTTCTTCTGACGACGAGGGCTGTTCCACCTCTGTTGCCCATCCCCCCACCCGGTTGACCAGAAAAGACATGGCGCTTAAGCCTTTATCTGTCAGTGGCCGCTCCACCCCAGTGGCCCCTACTCTCAGCAAGGCAACCACAAAAGTTAAGATCTTCCACCTCACAGCACCCAAGCCCATTGAGGGTACTCCAGACACAGCCCCCTCCCCTTTGGTAGCCCCTGCCCCTGCCCAGGTGACCACAAAAGACATGGACCTTAAGCCTTCACCTATCAGTGGCCCCTCCACCCCAGTGGCCCCTCCTCTCAGCAAGGCAACCACAAAAGTTAAGCGCTTCCACCTGTCCAGTCCAAGACGACTGTCCAGTCCTTTACCTGTCAGTGGCCCCTCCACCCCACTTCCCCATCCTCTCAGCCAGGCAACAAAAGCAGTTAAGATCTCCCACCTGTCCAGTCCAAGGCAACCAATGAATATGCCCGCCCTCCAGTCCAATCCGCCCGTCGTCACCTCGCCCGCGTCAGTGGAGACCACTGGGAGCCCACTCTCCAAATATGTGAGCTACACCCACATATTTGGGGGTGTGGGGAAGAGTTCTGCCTTGCGGACACAGGACATCGGTAGAGCCTGCGGTAACAAAACAATTTTTAATATTTATACAGTTCTGATTACATTTTCCTATCAAAGGTGGATGCAAACTGGATCCTACATATTTGTCTTCTCTCCATCGACAGATGGGGTGCTCAAGAAGTGGCATGAGTTCCTCCTACTGTCAGACCGTGAGGGGAAGCCACGAGAAAATGCCGCTTCCGCTTATGGGCACGTGAAGGCCATTGTAAAGTATATGCTGCTCGGCTGGGAGGACGTGGGGAACCCTGGGCGTAGGTCGCACTGGACCTTCTTGGACCAGCCGGACCATCTTTATAAGTAAGTATAGTTTACACAAAGTGGTACCATGTGTTTTTCTCCTCCTAATGGTATTGTCCCTCAAGCTGAAAAGCTGACTACTTTCTTTCCAGAGCACTGTTGCCTTAATGTCCGTTTTCTTTCTGGCTTTGTCTTTAAAACTTGCGGATTGTACCTTTATTCTTCCGTGGGTGAGTGTGTGTGTGAGCTGAGGGGGGAGGAGGGGGAGGGGGCGCTGAACGAGCTCATCTTGCCGGTGCTCGCTGACGATCACTCCGTGCAGCTGGCCTGGTCCTTTGATCTCAACGACTGTCAATTAGCGTGCGTTGTCCACTGCGTCGAAGAACAGTGCGGGTTTTCACTGTAACTCCCTCAAAGCACCAACAGACGCAAGTGGTTTCCTCTACTGATTTATTTGAAGGTGGTCTTCCAAATTCACCGTGAAAACTAAACAAACAATAAAACAAACGAGTTACAATTATGACACCATGTACCAAACAAAAACATTTCAACAAATACAGGGCAAAACTTAACAACAAAATACCTCGTTGGCTGCGTGCCAGGTTAAGAGGGAATTTCTTCTCTTCTTCTTATCACGTTTTGACAGTCTCTGTGTTACTTTATGTCCTTGTGACCAGTAGCTTACAAAACGGAGCTGCAGCACCTTGCTGCTTGCTTCTTGATGGCTTCGGTATAATGACACAGGCCATACGAGGCATACGAGAACTTGACTTTTACCTTTCAAAATAAGTGTTACAAAAAACGTCTTCAAAATAAAAGCATGACAATGACTTCCCACAAATGACATAAAATAATGTATTTTAACATAAATGTAAGATAAACCATGAACTTTATGCACTTGCACTTTATACATTGCACTTTAGAAAAATAATTATGAACTTATTTTAATCTTTTCATAAATTCGTTTTTAAAGAAATAAAGC
>CM076980.1:50588300-50590800 GCA_039105355.1 Benthosema pterotum | reverse complement strand
ATGGGTTTATTTCAATTATTTCAGACATCAACTATTTCTCTTATTTGTATCAAATTAAAATAATGATTTGGGTTCATTACTCAGTTGTGTTTAAAAAAGGTAATTCAAATGTTGTTCATTATTGTCTTTTATAATCCTATAATCCTAGACTTCCTCCAAACTAGTGTACTGTAGAAAGAGAAGAGAGTGGCGACACGCTTTGATCTCACACTGGCTGGAGCTCTGCAAGTTCCAAACATAGGCCTACATAGCTGCGTCACAATTTACTTAGAAGATACGTTAAGTTAAGCGAGTTCTATAACAAATCACTATTTACTAGAGGGATGAGAGGTCTGTTAATGCTTTAAAATGTCTTAAAATGCTGTAATTTCGCCAATCTAACTGCAAACGCATGATGTGCTGTCAATGGAGCTGAATGGCCAGAGTGGTTTGTTTGGAACTTGAATCCCTCCTTATGGAGGATTATATTTTTTGTTCATGACAAGAAGTCTCCTTTGAACTGTTTGGTTATGATTTGTTTGTTTCTCCTGTTGTAGCACATACTGGTAAATATGTAAACCCTTCATATCTGTATTCATAGTCAAACAGATGTTACACTACAGTCCAGAGAGGTTAAATGGGGTATTTCATAAAAAAAAAAAAAAAAAAAAAAAAAAAAAAGTCTACTCAGTCTCATGTGAACACAAGAGGCACAATTCTCCCCGGAAGAGGAAGAGGGGCCCAGAAAGGTGGAGACTCCGCACCGAAAACAACCTGCTAAGAGGCGCCACTGCCTGCCTGCGACTGACAGAGGATAAGGACACATCCTCCGATCAGAGCCCAGTGATCGGAGGATGAAGCCAACTTCTTATTTCCAAGAAGCCAACTTCTTGTTTCCTCTTTCAGCCCCCAGAAAAAGGAAAGACCAGAGCCCAAGGGCAAGGGCTCTCAGGGAAGCCCCTGGCTGTCCTGATGCAGCAGCTCCCACTGAGGCGAAAGCCTTTCATTGAGAAGGATACGGAGGAGGAGGTGGCGTCGGATAAGGAGGACATCATAAGCTTGTCCTCTGTAAGCTCGGGGGAAGGTAAGATTGAATCAGTACAACTAGTAGCTTCAAATCAACTGAAACTGAAGATAGGCCAAAGTTGAAAGAAGTGGTCATATTAACTGAAATTGATTCAATACTGTAAGAGTGCCCTAAGCTACAAGTTGTATTTTCCTCTCACCTATCCTGGCATTGAACTTGTTATAATTTTAATTTCTCCCAGTGTGGAAGGAACCGAGGAGGGACAGCCCACCATCCCCTATTCTTTTTTCTTCTGACGACGAGGGCTGTTCCACCTCTGTTGCCCATCCCCCCACCCGGTTGACCAGAAAAGACATGGCGCTTAAAGACCCCGTAAACCAAAATCAGCCTTTTTCTTCTAGACATGAAAATCATGTACAAAAGTCATTTTATACCCCTGGACAAAAAACTAAAACTTTATTTTACAGCATTGTAGAATAAGACCACTTTATGTGTTTTGGTTAATCTCATGGGTAGGTTTTGTCTCATTAGCATATTCGGCTTGATGACGTAGTCAAGCCGAATTATATGCTAATGAGCCTGTACTACTGTATATAAATCATATTCCATATAGTCAGTTAGAAGCCGAAGCCCCGCCCCCTCTTCTTCACAGCGGAGCGGAGCTGCTGGTGGTGGTGTTGGTTGATAGCTAGCTAGCTAGTAGCTACTAGCTACCATAGACATATATAAGAAAGTGTAGTTACTACAGTGTGTTTTGCCTGTAGGCTGACAAGCACTGACATTTGTTTGCTCTCGATGCGTGATTTTGTGGATGACAGCTGAAAACTACTCTGTTTTTAGTAACTGTCGATGATGGAGAGGTTGGCGACGTTTTCACATTCTAACGGCTGCTGCTGCCTGCCAGCAGTATTGCCAACTGCCAAAATCCAAAGTGCACTAGTGGCACTTCCAAAATGCACTCGAATGCGCTAGAGCATTGGGTTTTCAACTATTTTCATACCTAAAAAGCACTTGGATTTTCCGCCAGGAGTTTTTCCATTAATTTCGGCGGTAGGGGGGTCTCGAAAAAAAATCTAAATATAGTGACAAATGCGCGAAGTTGGCAACACTGCCTGCCAGCCCTGTTGCGTACCATCAGAGCTATGTAGTAGATGAGTTGCGACATCGAGGGGTCACAAAACTGAGCGCTCCAGCGCTGTTCATGCAGCCCGAATAGGGACAAAGTGGAGATGGAAATGCATTGTTTTCAATGAGGGCAGAAAATAAAAGAGCCGCCATTGGACTAACCCCATGAAGTGGACGGAGTTGTCGTAACTCCTGGCTGTCCCATAGCCTGTAGGGACCGACCGTCCGTCCAGGCTATGGGACCATGATGATGGGACCGCTGTAGTCAGTCAGTCTCTTTTCTCAGATCAGTGAACTGCATGTCGTACACACACACACACACACACACACACACACACACACACACACACACACACACACACACACACA
>CM076980.1:50445800-50583300 GCA_039105355.1 Benthosema pterotum | reverse complement strand
TCTCTAGTTGTGTAGACTTGGGCTAATTCACATGATGAATATTTTAACTCTTGAGAGTGTAAAAATGAAACCAAATGGACCCGCAAGGGTCCATTTGGTTTCATTTTTACGCTCTCAAATAGTTACATCTGGTTAACCAACTATCCATCATTTAGCCTGGGGACCACTGGTTGAAAACCACTGTCATAGGAGGAGAAATGGTGAAAAATGAGGGTTTTATCTCTGGCGCCTGTCAATCAATTTCACCCCAACTCACCAGCCAAAAAGCACTAGATTTTCCGGCAGGAGTTTTTCACTAATTTTGGCGCTAGGGGGGTCTGAAAAAGCGCTAAATATAGCGACATATGCGCCAAGTTGGCAACACTGGCCACAGCGTCTAATGACCGTGTCACGTGTAACTTAAGACACGGTGTGATTGGCCAGTCGGGGCAGAGCCATCTAGTGTCACAGTTGCGACATTGGGGGGTCAGACACTGAGCGCTCGAGCTGCTGTTCATGCAGCCTGAATAGGGACAAACTGGAGTTGAAATGCGTTGTATACATTAACGTAGCAGCGGCGCCATTGGACTGGCCCCATGAAGTGAACGGAGTTTTACACATGTTTTTTTTTTCCTCCCAAAATCCCAAGAAACCGGACTTCCGGCACCAGGCCGGAAATCTTTAACCCCTGCAACTGTTACTGTGTGTGTGTGTGTGTGTGTGTGTGTGTGTGTGTGTGTGTGTGTGTGTGTGTGTGTGTGTGTGTGTGTGTGTGTGTGTGTGTGTGTGTGTGCAGTTGCAGTTAAACTGCTTCTTTGTTGTGCAAGAGCAGCTGACATCACGATGTAGTTGTTCTCCTGGAGCCAGAGTAATCACCTGGTGGATCCGCATTGTTCCTGGTACAGCTGGTATTTTGTCTGGCATTTTATTGATTGTATCGTCAACATCATGACCCTTAACAAAGAACAGTTTCACTGTTGTATTTGCTCCAGTCAAGGCTTTATACAAATCTTCTGCATCTGGGATGCCGTGGATCTTTTTAAGGCTCCCCCGACACCATCTGGAGCTCCTTTGCCATGACTGGTTTTCCACCCACATACAACAATCCAGTATGTAGAGTGGCTTGTTGGTGGGAAGCCCCAAAGTGCACTGCTTGGATCTGGCTACTGTACTTGCAGTTGTAATTTTCGTCAATTTTCGTCAAAGTCAATATGTATCAACGCCTCATCCGATGACATATTCTTTTTAAATTCACGGCAGAAGCCATACTGCTGCTTGATGTTGAAGAAAAGTTGTTTGAATCGCTGGAGGTAGACATGGAACAAGTCAGTTAAGTTTTCCAGTGTCCTTTCCAATGTCTTCTTCATTGTGACCTTTACAGTTGCCCTATTCTCTCCCTCACTCTTCTTATCCATCTCCTTGCCTTCTGTGACCCATTGAGTGAAGGACACTGTTTTAGTACCATCAAAACTGGAGATTGACACACTCCTTGTCCTTGCAGTCTACACATTCATTGTACATGCAGCTTTTGTTTGCTGTGTCATAGGACATCTTCTCTGTTCGGCTTTCCAGATTTGCAGTGTCAATTAGTTTTAGCTGATAGAGCTTCTAGGCTACAAATCCCAAATGTTCATGCAACTTACACATACCTGTACATGTGTCTCTTTCTGATATAGTTGGATTGACAACCCAAAAAGGCCGAAGCATACAAAACAAGGAGTAGGAGATCTGCATGTCAGTGTGCTCGGATAAAAATCGCCTGTGGAGATTTGACAGTGTATCCAACAGGAATCTTTTCTGCTTCTTCATTTTATTTCTGGTCAGTGTTTGCTTGGTCCCTGTGGTGATCCTGCTCACGTCATCTCTTAAATAGAACCTCTTTGCCTTTTGCTTGATGATATCAGTTTAAAGGTACAGCAGTAAATCTTTTTACTTTTTTGCTTAAATCAAAGTAATGCTTTTTTTGTGATTTAACACCAAGCATTAAATAAAAATATCTAGAGATTGTCAATGGCTATGTTGCCTAACACATGCCTCTCGCCTGTACTCAATAAGTCTGAATCTAACCTAGTAAAAAACTGAATAATAAATCACAAGCTATTGATAATGCTGCATATAATTAAAGCTAAGGGAAGTGATTTGAAATCCATCGTGCAGTACCAGTCTGGTGCGCTAGGGGCGCCCAGACTAGTTTTCTTGTGACGTCACTCTTCTCTGCCGTGAACGCGCAGTGAGAAGTACAAATGGCGGCGCCCATGGCGTGGTCATTCATTCAGAGCTCTTGGCGAAAGAAAACAACAACAATACAACAAGGATAATGCAATCGTCTTCTTCATCTTTCTCAGCCCAGTAAGTAGATAATCTACTCTTTTTTTTAATAAACTACTAATCAATTTTTTACTGACGGTACGTTCATTCATATGCAGTTAGAACAACATCGCTATTTTTAGTTTAGTGTTTCTGTAAAAGTATAATAGTGTCCGCGGACTGTTACGGTTACCAAGTTACCAACAAATTAGACTAACGCCACTTTTATTCATACACCGTTATTATAAAATCAGTATTGCTGGGTTGCTGTACGTGGCTTGGCGAGGGATTTGTTTCTCTTTCTGAAACAGAAGGGGAATTAAAATAGTTTATATAACGAGAAAAAGATCGGTTGCCCCCTCTCTGTTTCTATCTATGCAATTTGTTTGGGTTTGTTTTCAAATGCACCCTGTAACACGGGCATGTTGTAAATATTTGGTCTATCGTCTGAACTTGTCAATAATTGATGGAAAAGTATTTGACATAACTTGTAGTCCTAAAAACAATCTCACACACAGTGTGTGTGTGTGTGTGTGTGTGTGTGTGTGTGTGTGTGTGTGTGTGTGTGTGTGTGTGTGTGTGTGTGTGTGTGTGTGTGTGTGTGTTTTTATCACAGCTCAAACAATGGTGGAGACTTGGATCCCCCAGGACGGGGGAGGGGTAGGGGGAGCAGATCACGTGGCCGTGGCCGTGGTCGTGGTCGCGGCCGTGGGCGTGGACGTGGTGGAAGGGGGAGGGGTCATCACTTCCCTGTCTACAATGAAGAAGATCTTGGCCGTGTTCAGGACATGCACAGAGCCAGGGCAGAGTACTGTATGTATTGGTATATTGCTTTCTACCATTGCTGATTCCTTCTTACTTTGTTTTAGTCCAAATTGTTTCTGCTATTCATGTTTTTCTCTCTCTTTCTTTACCGTATCAAATGGAAGTGAAAAGTGAAATTAAGGGAAAGCCCTAATGGTGATAAAGCCCTAATCATGGTCCTGTTACAGAATAGGCCTTTACTGTCCTTATATCCTTATGTCCTTATATGTGCGTGAATGAGTGAATAGGTCCTCCTATTATCCTCCTTTCTTCATATTGATCATAAAACACCCACTAATACTTTATAATTGTACTTTTAGGAAGCAATGGGGAATTTATCTCGTGAGGAGATGCTGGAGATCCTTCTGAGGGCTCAAGCTGAGAACTTCGGGCTTATATACTGGGCCTTGCGTTCTCCCAACGTCCCAATTCCAGGAGGACCACAACGAGAAGCACCCACAGCATGTCCAGATTGGTGTGTTTGCACACGGTGTCGGGAGATGGCCACCGATGTGGAAAACCGTTGCTGTGGACAGCAGCCACAATGGTGCACATCCATACTGCCTCACATGGATTTGTACATCACTGAGGGAGGAGTTTTACATCTGGCTGTTGGTATCTGGAATGATGTCCGTGCTCAGCAGAGAACACAAAACCACAATGACCGAAACAGGCAGTTTCGTCACGCGGCATATCGACAATTTGTCATGTGGCAATTCGGCGTTTTGGGTAGTGGTCAGCGTGTGGTCATACCCAGCTGTTGTGTTTGGGTTATTAGAGATCGATATCCAGATTCCAATAACCAGTACACCGGATTTCGCCCCAGTAGGGTGTAGGTTTAGCGGTTCTTAGGAGCAAAGCTAACCCCCTCTCTGTGAAAATGAACAATGCAAGCTACTGTACAGCTACAAATACTTGGATACCAAGAGCAAGAACTGTTGCCACTTTATTTGAACGTATTCACTTTACATTGCCTTTTATATACTGTATGTATATAAAATCTCTTTTATACTTTTTTTAACGTTTTTACTTAGATGTGTGTGTGTGCGTAATACAAATACTTGAATACCAAGAACTGTTGCCACTTTATTTGAACGTATTCACTTTACATTGCCTTTTATATACAGTATGTGTATATATAAAATGTCTTTTATACAGTTTTTTTTACGGTTTCACTTAGGTGTGTGTAATACAAACACTTGAATACCAAGAACTGTTTCCACTTTATAAGTATTCACTGTACATTGCCTTTTTATATACTGTATATTAAAATATTTTGTATGTTTTTACTTAGGTGTGTGTGTAATTAAATCTTGAAAGTTTTGAAATGCCCTTTTTGAGAATAAATGTTGCACTCAATGAATGGGTCTTTGATGCTATATACTGTATATAAATATGCAAATGCACCTGATGTAATGATCTTTGAAAACGTAACCATTAGGTGTTGAACAAAAGTTAAAAGACCAGTTTATGCAAAAGTGGCAAAGTGAACTTAATAGTATGACATCATGTGACACCTATATTGAATATAAACAAGAAATTAAGTTAGAAAAATACCTTCAGTAGAGAATCATAAATATAGGCAGGCAATCTGTAATTTCAACAACACCAGAATCCCAAAGGTCATAGGTCGATACAAAGGATCAGAAAAAAAGCCAGAGGATCTGCAACTTATGTAATGACAACAAAATTGGAGATGAGTATCACGTCTTGATGGAATGTAAAAATGTAACGATTATGTCTTTTAGACAAAAGTATTTACCAATTTATTTTTTGAAGCGGCCAACCATGTATAAATTTATCTTATTGTTGAATTCTAGAAAAGAAAAAATTATAAACTGGGTGCCTTTCTAAAAAATGTTCTTCCTTTGTTCAAGTAAAATATGTAAACGAACTGTATACTTATGTATTGTATACTTTTGACTCTGTGCTCCAAACCGTGGAATACGGTCGTGAGCGAAATAAAATGATTGATTGATAGTAACCCACTAATCTCTTTCCATGGTTGTGAATGGCTGTCTGGTGGCTTATATACAGTAGACATTTACATGCAATGCTAATTTACCTTCTATTCAAACAACCCCCCCCCCCCCCCCCCCCCCCTCTTTTACCAAACAAAGGCATAAGCATAGCTTGTCTTATATATTCAGATCAATGAGGTACTGAGTAGACTAAAATGACAAATCCATTTAGAAAGACCTTTCACATTATGCCATAGAACACCCTCAACTGCTTTGGAGTTTGTAGTATTTTATTCAGACATTTGGGACTAAGGGCTCTGTTTGTCAGTGCTAAACCTCGTCCCTAAACATCTGGCGTTTTTTTTTTTTTTTTTTTTTTTTTTTTTTTTTTTTTTTTTACTGTTATGGAAATAGCCAATCTAAATTTACACATTGTGAGCTTGAGTTGTAAAAAGAAATGAAAGAATTGCGGACGAACAGAGCGTTTCTGTATTTGTACAATACAGAATCCAGGTGAGATTGAGACAAATTTACAAGCTCAAAATGTGCCAGCAATAGTACACTTGTAGATATTTACATGAGTTCTACAAGCCCATAACTGAAAGGGCACCACAGTATGCAGTGCATTTTTTTATTAGGGCCCGAGCACTGCAAAGCAAGTGCGAAGCCCTATTGATTTCGCAATGTTTATTAGGGCCCGAGCACTGCAAAGCAAGTGCGAAGCCCTATTGAAACCGCAATGTTTATTCTTAACCGAAATAAATCGCGTTTTTCGGCCGCATAACATACACGAAAAGTTGCGAAAGTTGGCACGCACGTTCCTAGTGGCGTAAATTTACGTATGGTAAAATTGTTAAAAGTGGGCGTGGCCTAATTGTGCAACAGCGCCCCCTAGAAAACTTCGTGCCTCAAGCCCCACCATACGGTTTGACGTACATCCACGAAAATCGGCACGCACCTGTATCATGTCGCAACTTAAAAAAAAGTCTCTTGGTGCCGCGTCCGAAACCGAACAGGAAGTCGGTTATTTCAAAATAAAGGCTGCGTTTTGGTGCAATTTAGGCCATTTCCACATGTCGCATTTTGGCTAACTCGTCGGAGCAGGGGGGTCCGTTCGGAAAAAAAAATCGCTCGGCAAGCAGAAAAGACGTTGACGATGAAAAGTTGTGTTAATCGTGAGTTTTCGTAAAACGGCGCCACCGTGGCGGAGCGCCAAACTTCGCCGCCAAACACGAAGTGGTACTTGCACCTGATTGGTCGATACTATTTCCTGCCATAACTCCTCAATGCTATGTCATAGAGACATATGGCTGGTAGCAATGGATTCGGTATTGAGTCCCTGACGTTCTGATTGGTATCGACCAATCAGAAGAGGGGCCCCGCCCCCTGTACTTGCACCTGATTGGTCGATACTATTTTCTGCCATAACTCCTCAATGCTATGTCATAGAGACATATGGCTGGCATCATGGGACCCGGTAATGAGTCCCTGACATTCGTATTGGTATCGACCAATCAGAAGAGGGGCCCCGCCCCTGTACTTGCACCTGATTGGTCGATACTATTTCCTGCCATAACTCCTCAATGCTATGTCCTAGAGACATATGGGTGGTATCATTGGACTATGTATTGGCTCCTTGTGACTTAGCCGCGTCCCCTTTTCTGATTGGCCGATATTTGCCCGAAACTTGCACGATCGAGGGCCCGTAAATCGCTGCTTGCAGCTTTAATTAGGGCCCGAGCACTGCAAAGCATGTGCGAAGCCCTATTGAAACCGCAATGTTTGTTTCTTATTCCCGAGAATAAATCGCGTTTTTCGGCTGCATAACGTTGACGAAAAGTTGCGAAAATTGGCAAGCACGTTACTAGTGCGAAAAATTTACGTATGGTATAATTGTTAAAAGTGGGCGTGGCCTAATTGTGCAACAGCGCCCCCTAGAAAACTTCGTGCCTCAAGCCCCACCATACGGTTTGACGTACTTCCACGAAAATCGGCACGGACCTGTATCATGTCGCAACTTTAAAAAAAGTCTCTTGGTGCCGCGTCCGAAACCGAACAGGAAGTCGGTTATTTCAAAATAAAGGCCGCGTTTTGGTGCAATTTAGGCCATTTCCACATGTCGCATTTTGGCGAACTCGTCGGAGCAGGGGGGTCCGTTCGAAAAAAAAATCGCTCGGTAAGCAGAAAAGACGTTGACGATGAAAAGTTGTGCTAATCGTGAGTTTTCGTAAAACGGTGCCGCCGTGGCGGAGCGCCAAACTTCGCCGCCAAACAGGAAGTGGTACTTGCACCTGATTGGTCGATACTATTTTCTGTCATAACTCCTCAATGCTATGTCATAGAGACATATGGCTGGCATCATGGGACCCGGTAATGAGTCCCTGACGTCCTGATTGGTATTGACCAACCAGAAGAGGGGCCCCGCCCCCTGTACTTGCACCTGATTGGTCGATACTATTTTCTGCCATAACTCCTCAATGCTATGTCATAGAGACATATGGCTGGCATCATGGGACCCAGTAATGAGTCCCTGACATTCGTATTGGTATCGACCAATCAGAAGAGGGGCCCCGCCCCTGTACTTGCACCTGATTGGTCGATACTATGTTCTGTCATAACTCCTCAATGCTATGTCATAGAGACATATGGCTGGCATCGTGGGACCCGGTAATGAGTCCCTGACGTCCTGATTGGTATCGACCAACCAGAAGAGGGGCCCCGCCCCCTGTACTTGCACCTGATTGGTCGATACTATTTTCTGCCATAACTCCTCAATGCTATGTCATAGAGACATATGGCTGGCATCATGGAACCCGGTAATGAGTCCCTGACGCGTCCCAGACGTTGATTGGTGTAACTTAGCCCCGCCCCCTCCTCTGATTGGTCGATACTATTTCCTGCCATAACTCCACAATGCTATGTCATAGAGACATATGGGTGATAGCAATGAACTCGGTAAGGAGTCCTTGACTCGTCCCTGACGTTGATTGGTGTAACTTAGCCCCGCCCCCTCCTCTGATTGGTCAATACTATTTCCTGCCATAACTCCTCAATGCTATGTCATAGAGACATATGGGTGGTATCATTGAACTATGTTTTGGCTCCTTGTGACTTAGCCGCGTCCCCTTTTCTGATTGGCCGATATTTGCCCGAAACTTGCACGATCGAGGGCCCGTAAATCGCTGCTTGCAGCTTTAATTATTGTTTCTTCTTTGTTTCTTAACCGAAGTAAATCGCGTTTTTCGGCCGCATAACGTACACGAAAAGTTGCGAAAGTTGGCACGCACGTTCCCAGTGGCGTAAATTTACGTATGGTAAAATTGTTAAAAGTGGGCGTGGCCTAATTGTGCAACAGCGCCCCCTAGAAAACTTCGTGCCTCAAGCCCCACCATACGTTTTGACGTACATCAACGAAAATCGGCACGCACCTGTATCATGTCGCAACTTAAAAAAAGTCTCTTGGTGCCGCGTCCGAAACCGAACAGGAAGTCGGTTATTTCAAAATAAAGGCTGCGTTTTGGTGCAATTTAGGCCATTTCCACATGTCGCATTTTGGCCAACTCGTCGGAGCGGGGGGGTCCGTTCGAAAAAAAAAATCGCTCGGTAAGCAGAAAAGACGTTGACGATGAAAAGTTGTGCTAATCGTGAGTTTTCGTAAAACGGCGCCGCCGTGGCGGAGCGCCAAACTTCGCCGCCAAACAGGAAGTGGTACTTGCACCTGATTGGTCGATACTATTTTCTGTCATAACTCCTCAATGCTATGTCATAGAGACATATGGCTGGCATCATGGGACCCGGTAATGAGTCCCTGACGTCCTGATTGGTATCGACCAACCAGAAGAGGGGCCCCGCCCCCTGTACTTGCACCTGATTGGTCGATACTATTTTCTGCCATAACTCCTCAATGCTATGTCATAGAGACATATGGCTGGCATCATGGGACCCAGTAATGAGTCCCTGACATTCGTATTGGTATCGACCAATCAGAAGAGGGGCCCCGCCCCCTGTACTTGCACCTGATTGGTTGATACTATTTTCTGCCATAACTCCTCAATGCTATGTCATAGAGACATATGGCTGGCATCATGGGACCCGGTAATGAGTCCCTGACGTCCTGATTGGTATCGACCAATCAGAAGAGGGGCCCCGCCCCCTGTACTTGCACCTGATTGGTCAATACTATTTCCTGCCATAACTCCTCAATGCTATGTCATAGAGACATATGGGTGGTAGCATTGGACTGCTTAATGAGTCCCTGACGCGTCCCTGACGTTGATTGGTGTAACTTAGCCCCGCCCCCTCCTCTGATTGGTCGATACTATTTCCTGCCATAACTCCACAATGCTATGTCATAGAGACATATGGGTGACATCATTGGACTAGTAATGAGTCCCTGACGCGTCCCTGACGTTGATTAGTGTAACTTAGCCCCGCCCCCTCTTCTGATTGGTCGATACTATTTCCTGCCATAACTCCTCAATGCTATGTCCTAGAGACATATGGGTGGTATCATTGGACTATGCATTGGCTCCTTGTGACTTAGCCACGTCCCCTTTTCTGATTGGCCGATATTTGCCCGAAACTTGCACGATCGAGGGCCCGTAAATCGCTGCTTGCAGCTTTAATTAGGGCCCGAGCACTGCAAAGCAAGTGCGAAGCCCTATTGATTCCGCAATGTTTATTATTAGGGCCCGAGCACTGCAAAGCAAGTGCGAAGCCCTATTGATTCCGCAATGTTTATTCTTTGTTTCTTAACCGAAGTAAATCGCGTTTTTCGGCCGCATAACGTACACGAAAAGTTGCGAAAGTTGGCACGCACGTTCCTAGTGGCGTAAATTTACGTATGGTAAAATTGTTAAAAGTGGGCGTGGCCTAATTGTGCAACAGCGCCCCCTAGAAAATTTCGTGCCTCGAGCCCCACCATACGGTTTGACGTACATCCACGAAAGTCGGCACGCACCTGTATCATGTCGCAACTTAAAAAAAAGTCTCTTGGTGTCGCGTCCGAAACGGAACAGGAAGTCGGTTATTTCAAAATAAAGGCTGCGTTTTGGTGCAATTTAGGCCATTTCCAGATGTCGCATTTTGGCGAACTTGTCGGAGCAGGGGGGTCCGTTCGGAAAAAAAATCGCTCGGCAAGCAGAAAAGACGTTGACGATGAAAAGTTATTAAAATCGTGAGTTTTCGTAAAACAGCGCCACCGTGGCGGAGCGCCAAACTTCGCCGCCAAACAGGAAGTGGTACTTGCACCTGATTGGTCGATACTATTTTCTGCCATAACTCCTCAATGCTATGTCATAGAGACATATGGGTGGTAGCATTAGACTCGGTATGGCGTCCCTGACCCGTCCGTAACGTTGATTGGTGTAACTTAGCCCCGCCCCCTCTTCTGATTGGTCGATACTATTTCCTGGTATAACTCCTCAATGCTATGTCATAGAGACATATGGCTGGCATCATGGGACCCGGTAATGAGTCCCTGACATTCGTATTGGTATCGACCAATCAGAAGAGGGGCCCGCCCCCTGTACTTGCACCTGATTGGTCGATACTATTTTCTGCCATAACTCCTCAATGCTATGTCATAGAGACATATGGGTGGCATCATGGGACCCGGTAATAAGTCCCTGACGTTCTGATTGGTATCGACCAATCAGAAGAGGGGCCCCGCCCCTGTACTTGCACCTGATTGGTCGATACTATTTTCTGCCATAACTCCACAATGCTATGTCATAGAGACATATGGCTGGCATCATGGGACTGGGTAATGAGTCCCTGACGCGTCCCTGACGTTGATTGGTGTAACTTAGCCCCGCCCCCTCCTCTGATTGGTCGATACTATTTTCTGCCATAACTCCTCAATGCTATGTCATAGAGACATATGGGTGACATCATTGGACTAGTAATGAGTCTCTGACGCGTCCCTGACGTTGATTGGTGTAACTTAGCCCCGCCCCCTCCTCTGATTGGTCGATGCTATTTCTTGCCATAACTCCTCAATGCTATGTCATAGAGACATATGGGTGGTACCATTGGACTATGTTTTGGCTCCTTGTGATTTAGCCGCGTCCCCTTTTCTGATTGGCCGATATTTGCCCGAAACTTGCACGATCGAGGGCCCGTAAATCGCTGCTTGCAGCTTTAATTATTATTCTTTCTTTGTTTAACCGAAGTAAATCGCGTTTTTCGGCCGCATAACTTACACGAAAAGTTGCGAAAGTTGGCACGCACGTTCCTAGTGGCGTAAATTTACGTATGGTAAAATTGTTAAAAGTGGGCGTGGCCTAATTGTGCAACAGCGCCCCCTAGAAAACTTCGTGCCTCGAGCCCCACCATACGGTTTGACGTACATCAACGAAAATCGGCACGCACCTGTATCATGTCGCAACTTAAAAAAAAGTCTCTTGGTACCGCGTCCGAAACCGAACAGGAAGTCGGTTATTTCAAAATAAAGGCTGCGTTTTGGTGCAATTTAGGCCATTTCCACATGTCGCATTTTGGCCAACTCATCGGAGCGGGGGGTCCGTTCGGAAAAAAAAATCGCTCGGCAAGCAGAAAAGACGTTGACGATGAAAAGTCATTAAAATCGTGAGTTTTCGTAAAACGGCGCCACCGTGGCGGAGTGCCAAACTTCGCCGCCAAACAGGAAGTGGTACTTGCACCTGATTGGTCGATACTATTTTCTGCCATAACTCCTCAATGCTATGTCATAGAGACATATGGCTGGCATCATGGGACCCGGTAATGAGTCCCTGACGCGTCCCAGACGTTGATTGGTGTAACTTAGCCCCGCCCCCTCCTCTGATTGGTCGATACTATTTCCTGCCATAACTCCACAATGCTATGTCATAGAGACATATGGGTGATAGCAATGAACTCGGTAAGGAGTCCTTGACTCGTCCCTGACGTTGATTGGTGTAACTTAGCCCCGCCCCCTCCTCTGATTGGTCAATACTATTTCCTGCCATAACTCCTCAATGCTATGTCATAGAGACATATGGGTGGTATCATTGAACTATGTTTTGGCTCCTTGTGACTTAGCCGCGTCCTCTTTTCTGATTGGCCGATATTTGCCCGAAACTTGCACGATCGAGGGCCCGTAAATCGCTGCTTGCAGCTTTAATTAGGGCCCGAGCACTGCAAAGCAAGTGCGAAGCCCTATTGATTCCGCAATGTTTATTATTATTAGGGCCCGAGCACTGCAACGCATGTGCGAAGCCCTATTGAAACCGTTAGGGTTATTATTATTCTTTGTTTATTCTTACCCGAAATAAATCGCGTTTTTCGGCCGCATAACCTACACGAAAAGTTGCGAAAATTGGCACGCACGTTACTAGTGGCGAAAAATTTCGTATTTCAAAATTGTTAAAAGTGGGCGTGGCCTAATTGTGCAACAGCGCCCCCTAGAAAACTTCGTGCCTCAAGCCCCACCATACGGTTTGACGTACATCCACGAAAATCGGCACGCACCTGTATCATGTCGCAACTTAAAAAAAAGTCTCTTGGTGCCGCGTCCGAAACCGAACAGGAAGTCGGTTATTTCAAAATAAAGGCTGCGTTTTGGTGCAATTTAGGCCATTTCCACATGTCGCATTTTGGCTAACTCGTCGGAGCAGGGGGTCCGTTCGGAAAAAAAATCGCTCGGCAAGCAGAAAAGACGTTGACGATGAAAAGTTGTGTTAATCGTGAGTTTTCGTAAAACGGCGCCACCGTGGCGGAGCGCAAAACTTCGCCACCAAACAGGAAGTGGTACTTGCACCTGATTGGTCGATACTATTTTCTGCCATAACTCCTCAATGCTATGTCATAGAGACATATGGCTGGTAGCAATGGATTCGGTATTGAGTCCCTGACGTTCTGATTGGTATCGACCAATCAGAAGAGTGGCCCCGCCCCTGTACTTGCACCTGATTGGTCGATACTATTTTCTGCCATAACTCCTCAATGCTATGTCATAGAGACATATGGCTGGCATCATGGGACCCGGTAATGAGCCCCTGACATTCGTATTGGTATCGACCAATCAGAAGAGGGGCCCCGCCCCCTGTACTTGCACCTGATTGGTCGATACTATTTTCTGCCATAACTCCTCAATGCTATGTCATAGAGACATATGGGTGGCGTCATTGGACTGCGTAATGAGTCCCTGACACGTCCTGACGTTGATTGGTGTAACTTAGCCCCGCCCCCTCCTCTGATTGGTCGATACTATTTTCTGCCATAACTCCACAATGCTATGTCATAGAGACATATGGGTGACATCATTGGACTAGTAATGAGTCCCTGACGCGTCCCTGACGTTGATTGGTGTAACTTAGCCCCGCCCCCTATTCTGATTGGTCGATACTATTTCCTGCCATAACTCCTCAATGCTATGTCATACAGACATAATGGTGGTATCATTGGACTATGTTTGGTGTCCTTGTGAATTAGCCGCGTCCCCTTTTCTGATTGGCCGATATTTGCCCGAAACTTGCACGATCGAGGGCCCGTAAATCGCTGCTTGCAGCTTTAATTAGGGCCCGAGCACTGCAAAGCAAGTGCGAAGCCCTATTGATTCCGCAATGTTTCTTATTATTATTATTCTTAACCGAAGTAAATCGCGTTTTTCGGCCGCATAACGTACACGAAAAGTTGCGAAAGTTGGCACGCACGTTCCTAGTGGCATAAATTTACGTATGGTAAAATTCTTAAAAGTGGGCGTGGCCTAAGTGTGCAACAGCGCCCCCTAGAAAACTTCGTGCCTCAAGCCCCAATATACAGTGTGACGTACATCAACGAAAATCGGCACGCACCTGTATCATGTCGCAACTTAAAAAAAAAGTCTCTTGGTGCCGCGTCTGAAACCGAACAGGAAGTCGGTTATTTCAAAATAAAGGCTGTGTTTTGGTGCAATTTAGGCCATTTCCACATGTCGCATTTTGGCCAACTCGTCGGAGCGGGGGGGTCCGTTCGGAAAAAAAAATCGCTCGGCAAGCAGAGAAGACGTTGACGATGAAAAGTTGTGTTAATCGTGAGTTTTCGTAAAACGGCGCCACCGTGGCGGAGCACCAAACTTCGCCGCCAAACAGGAAGTGGTACTTGCACCTGATTGGTCGATACTATTTTCTGCCATAACTCCTCAATGCTATATCATAGAGACATATGGCTGGCATCATGGGACCGGTATTGAGTCCATGACGTCCTGATTGGTATCGACCAATCAGAAGAGGGGCCCCGCCCCCTGTACTTGGACCTGATTGGTCGATACTATTTTCTGCCATAACTCCTCAATACTATGTCATAGAGACATATGGCTGGCATCCTGGGACCGGTAATGAGTCCCTGACGCGTCCCAGACGTTGATTGGTGTAACTTAGCCCCGCCCCCTCCTCTGATTGGTCAATACTATTTCCTGCCATAACTCCTCAATGCTATGTCATAGAGACACATGGGTGGCGTCATTGGACTGGTAATGAGTCCCTGACGCTTCCCTGACGTTGATTGGTGTAACTTAGCCCCGCCCCCTCTTCTGATTGGTCAATACTATTTCCTGCCATAACTCCTCAATGCTATGTCATAGAGACATATGGGTGGTATCATTGAACTATGTTTTGGCTCCTTGTGACTTAGCCGCGTCCCCTTTTCTGTTTGGCCGATATTTTCCCGAAACTTGCACGATCGAGGGCCGTAAATCGCTGCTTGCAGCTTTAATTCTTTCTTTTTCTTACCCGAAATAAATCGCGTTTTTCGGCCGCATAACTTACTCGAAAAGTTGCGAGAATTGGCACGCACGTTCCTAGTGGCGTAAATTTACGTATGGTGAAATTGTTAAAAGTGGGCGTGGCCTAATTGTGCAACAGCGCCCCCTAGAAAACTTCGTGCCTCAAGCCCCACCATACGGTTTGACGTACATCCACGAAAATCGGCACGCACCTGTATCATGTCGCAACTTAAAAAAAAGTCTCTTGGTGCCGCGTCCGAAACCGAACAGGAAGTCGGTTATTTCAAAATAAAGGCTGCGTTTTGGTGCAATTTAGGCCATTTCCACATGTCGCATTTTGGCGAACTCGTCGGAGCAGGGGCGTCCGTTCGGAAAAAAAATCGCTCGGCAAGCAGAAAAGACGTTGACGATGAAAAGTTGTGTTAATCGTGAGTTTTCGTAAAACGGCGCCACCGTGGCGGAGCGCCCAACTTCGCCGCCAAACAGGAAGTGGTACTTGCACCTGATTGGTCGATACTATTTTCTGCCATAACTCCTCAATGCTATGTCATAGAGACATATGGCTGGCATCATGGGACCCGGTAATGAGTCCCTGACGTCCTGATTGGTATCGACCAATCAGAAGAGGGGCCCCGCCCCCTGTACTTGCACCTGATTGGTCGATACTATTTCCTGCCATAACTCCTCAATGCTATGTCATAGAGACATATGGCTGGCATCATGGAACCCGGTAATGAGTCCCTGACGCGTCCCAGATGTTGATTGGTGTAACTTAGCCCCGCCCCCTCCTCTGATTGGTCAATACTATTTCCTGCCATAACTCCTCAATGCTATGTCATAGAGACATATGGGTGGTATCATTGAACTATGTTTTGGCTCCTTGTGACTTAGCCGCGTCCCCTTTTCTGATTGGCCGATATTTGCCCGAAACTTGCACGATCGAGGGCCCGTAAATCGCTGCTTGCAGCTTTAATTATTCTTTCTTTCTTTCTTAACCGAAGTAAATCGCATTTTTCGGCCGCATAACTTACTCGAAAAGTTGCAAAAATTGGCACGCACGTTCCTAGTGGCGTAAATTTACGTATGGTAAAATTGTTAAAAGTGGGCGTGGCCTAATTGTGCAACAGCGCCCCCTAGAAAACTTCGTGCCTCAAGCCCCACCATACGGTTTGACGTACATCCGCGAAAATCGGCACGCACCTGTATCATGTCGCAACTTAAAAAAAAGTCTCTTGGTGCCGCGTCCGAAACCGAACAGGAAGTCGGTTATTTCAAAATAAAGGCTGCGTTTTGGTGCAATTTAGGCCATTTCCACATGTCGCATTTTGGCAAACTCGTCGGAGCAGGGGGGTCCGTTCGGAAAAAAAATCGCTCGGCAAGCAGAAAAGACGTTGACGATGAAAATTTGTGCTAATCGTGAGTTTTCGTAAAACGGCGCCACCGTGGCGGAGCGTCAAACTTCGCCGCCAAACAGGAAGTGGTACTTGCACCTGATTGGTCGATACTATTTTCTGCCATAACTCCTCAATGCTATGTCATAGAGACATATGGCTGGCATCATGGGACCCGGTAATGAGTCCCTGACGTCCTGATTGGTATTGACCAATCAGAAGAGGGGCCCCGCCCCCTGTACTTGCACCTGATTGGTCGATACTATTTTCTGCCATAACTCCTCAATGCTATGTCATAGAGACATATGGCTGGCATCATGGGACCCGGTAATGAGTCCCTGATGCGTCCCAGACGTTGATTGGTGTAACTTAGCCCCGCCCCCTCCTCTGATTGGTCGATACTATTTTCTGCCATAACTCCACAATGCTATGTCATAGAGACATATGGGTGATAGCAATGAACTCGGTAAGGAGTCCTTGACGCGTCCCTGACGGTGATTGGTGTAACCTAGCCCCGCCCCCTCCTCTGATTGGTCGATACTATTTCCTGCCATAACTCCACAATGCTATGTCATAGAGACATATGGGTGACATCATTGGACTAGTAATGAGTCCTGGCGCGTCCCTGACGTTGATTGGTGTAACTTAGCCCCGCCCCCTCCTCTGATTGGTCAATACTATTTCCTGCCATAACTCCTCAATGCTATGTCATAGAGACATATGGGTGGTATCATTGGACTATGTTTTGGCTCCTTGTGACTTAGCCGCGTCCCCTTTTCTGATTGGCCGATATTTGCCCGAAACTTGCACGATCGAGGGCCCGTAAATCGCTGCTTGCAGCTTTAATTATTATTATTCTTAACCGAAATAAATCGCGTTTTTCGGCCGCATAACGTACACGAAAAGTTGCGAAAGTTGGCACGCACGTTCCTAGTGGCGTAAATTTACGTATGGTAAAATTGTTAAAAGTGGGCGTGGCCTACTTGTGCAACAGCGCCCCCTAGAAAACTTCGTGCCTCAAGCCCCACCATACGGTTTGACGTACATCCGCGAAAATCGGCACGCATCTGTATCATGACGCAACTTAAAAAAAAGTCTCTTTGTGCCGCGTCCGAAACCGAACAGGAAGTCGGTTATTTCAAAATAAAGGCCGCGTTTTGGTGCAATTTAGCCCATTTCCACATGTCGCATTTTGGCTAACTCGTCGGAGCGGGGGGGTCCGTTCGAAAAAAAAATCGCTCGGCAAGCAGAAAAGACGTTGACGATGAAAAGTTGTGTTAATCGTGAGTTTTCGTAAAACGGCGCCACCGTGGCGGAGCGCCAAACTTCGCCGCCAAACAGGAAGTGGTACTTGCACCTGATTGGTCGATACTATTTTCTGCCATAACTCCTCAATGCTATGTCATAGAGACATATGGCTGGCATCGTGGGACCCGGTAATGAGTCCCTGACGTCCTGATTGGTATCGACCAATCAGAAGAGGGGCCCCACCCCCTGTACTTGCACCTGATTGGTCGATACTATTTTCTGCCATAACTCCTCAATGCTATGTCATAGAGACATATGGCTGGCATCATGGGACCGGTAATGAGTCCCTGACGTCCTGATTGGTATCGACCAATCAGAAGAGGGGCCCCGCCCCCTGTACTTGCACCTGATTGGTCGATACTATTTTCTGCCATAACTCCTCAATGCTATGTCATAGAGACATATGGCTGGCATCATGGGACCCGGTAATGAGTCCCTGACGTCCTGATTGGTATTGACCAATCAGAAGAGGGCCCCGCCCCCTGTACTTGCACCTGATTGGTCGATACTATTTTCTGCCATAACTCCACAACGCTATGTCATAGAGACATATGGGTGGCAGCAATGGACTGGGTAATGACTCCCCGACGCGTCCCTGACGTTGATTGGTGTAACTTAGCCCCGCCCCCTCCTCTGATTGGTTGATACTATTTTCTGCCATAACTCCACAATGCTATGTCATAGAGACATATGGGTGACATCATTGGACTAGTAATGAGTCCCTGACGCGTCCCTGACGCTGATTGGTGTAACTTAGCCCCGCCCCCTATTCTGATTGGTCGATACTATTTCCTGCCATAACTCCTCAATGCTATGTCATACAGACATAATGGTGGTATCATTGGACTATGTTTGGTGTCCTTGTGAATTAGCCGCGTCCCCTTTTCTGATTGGCCGATATTTGCCCGAAACTTGCACGATCGAGGGCCCGTAAATCGCTGCTTGCAGCTTTAATTTTTTTATTGTTATTATTAGGGCCCGAGCACTGCAACGCATGTGCGAAGCCCTATTGAAACCGTCCTGATTATTATTAGGGCCCGAGCACTGCAAAGCAAGTGCGAAGCCCTATTGATTCCGCAATGTTTCTTATTATTATTATTCTTAACCGAAGTAAATCGCGTTTTTCGGCCGCATAACGTACACGAAAAGTTGCGAAAGTTGGCACGCACGTTCCTAGTGGCGTAAATTTACGTATGGTAAAATTGTTAAAAGTGGGCGTGGCCTAATTGTGCAACAGCGCCCCCTAGAAAACTTCGTGCCTCAAGCCCGCCATACGGTTTGACGCACATCCACGAAAATCGGCACGCACCTGTATCATGTCGCAACTTAAAAAAAAGTCTCTTGGTGCCGCGTCCGAAACCGAACAGGAAGTCGGTTATTTCAAAATAAAGGCTGCGTTTTGGTGCAATTTAGGCCATTTCCACATGTCGCATTTTGGCCAACTCGTCGGAGCAGGGAGGTCCGTTCGGAAAAAAAATCGCTCGGTAAGCAGAAAAGACGTTGACGATGAAAAGTTGTGCTAATCGTGAGTTTTCGTAAAACGGCGCCGCCGTGGCGGAGCGCCAAACTTCGCCGCCAAACAGGAAGTGGTACTTGCACCTGATTGGTCGATACTATTTCCTGCCATAACTCCTCAATGCTATATCATAGAGACATATGGCTGGCATCGTGGGACCCGGTAATGAGTCCCTGACGTCCTGATCGGTATCGACCAACCAGAAGAGGGGCCCCGCCCCCTGTACTTGCACCTGATTGGTCGATACTATTTTCTGCCATAACTCCTCAATGCTATGTCATAGAGACATATGGCTGGCATCATGGGACCCGGTAATGAGTCCCTGACGCGTCCCAGATGTTGATTGGTGTAACTTAGCCCTGCCCCCTCCTCTGATTGGTCGATACTATTTCCTGCCATAACTCCTCAATGCTATGTCATAGAGACATATGGCTGGCATCATGGGACCCGGTAATGAGTCCCTGATGTTCTGATTTGTATCGACCAATCAGAAGAGGGGCCCCACCCCCTGTACTTGCACCTGATTGGTCCATACTATTTTCTGCCATAACTCCACAATGCTATGTCATAGAGACATATGGGTGATAGCAATGAACTCGGTAAGGAGTCCTTGACGTGTCCCTGATGTTGATTGGTGTAACTTAGCCCCGCCCCCTCTTCTGATTGGTCGATACTATTTCCTGCCATAACTCCTCAATGCTATGTCATAGAAACATATGGGTGGCATCATTGGACTGTTAATAAGTCCCTGACACGTCCCTGACGTTGATTGGTGTAACTTAGCCCCGCCCCCTCCTCTGATTGGCTGATACTTTTTTTCTGCCATAACTCCTCAATGCTATGTCATAGAGACATATGGGTGGCAGCATTGGACTGGGTAATGAGTCCCTGACGCGTCCCTGACGTTGATTGGTGTAACTTAGCCCCGCCCCCTCCTCTGATTGGTCGATACTATTTTCTGCCATAACTCCTCAATGCTACGTCATAGAGACATAATGGAGGTATCTTTGGACCCGGTATGGAGTCCCTGACGTTCATTGGTGTAACTTAGCCCCTATACTTAGCAGTAGCATTTCTTAGCATTATTAGCATTACTTAGCATTATTACCATTTCCACATTACTTCGTATTACTTTATACATTATTAGCTATACTTAGCATTAGCATTACTTACCATTATTGGCGTTATTATTGGCATTTCACAATGATTAGCATTACTTATCATCTTTATCATTGTTAGCATTTTCAGAATACTTATCATTATTAACTATACTTAGCATTACCATTAGTTCCATTATTAACTATACTTAGACTTATTAGCATTTTCACAATATTTAACATTACTTGGCATTATTAACTATACTCAGCATTTGCATTAGTTAGCATTATTAACAAATACTTAGCATTACCATTACTTAGTAGTATTAGCATTTTCACAAAACTTAACATTACTTAGCATTGTTAGCATCACTTAGCACTACCATTACTAAGCATTATTAAAATACTTATAATTATAATCATTATATACTTATATTATAATCATTAGCATTAGTAAGCATTATTAACTATAATTAGCATTAACATTGCTTAAAATTAATAACTATACTTAGCATTAGCATTACTTAGCATTATTAACTACACATAGCATTAGCATTACTTAGCATTATTAGCATTACTTATCATTATTAACATTTTCACAATACTTAGCATTACTTACCATTATTAACACAATGGGCGTCCTGGACTGCTTTTATTTTTGATCCACTAGATGGCGCCATTACCCTTCAGCACCATTGAAATCCATGGGGATGCATGTAAGAACCTTCAGATATCACAAGATCAACATAGCATGCCCCCCCTCCACTCTAACTGCCACCCACTCCCCCTAGTGGCTGTGGCTGTCACTGCAGTGAGGAATACATGTGAGGACATGTTTTGAGAGAGACAAAGCAAGATATTTTTTTTCTTTTTTCTCCCCCCTCCCAATAATATTGCAATCAATCAGTCATCATCCCATAGCCCACTATTTATTTTGCATTTTAGCCACAGACCACATTTTGCTATTGAGTGTAGTTTCTTGGACCAAACCCTAATTCTTTTACATTTTTCTAAGTTGTCCGGGGACCACCCGTGGTCCCTGAGAGGACCCCAGCTAAATGTTGGACAGTCTAACCAAATGGACCCTTAGGTCTTGTACATTTTCTAATCCACAAGTGATCCCTGAGAGGATTCCAGGTGGTCCCCAGCCAAATGGACAGTTTGTAACCAAATGGACCCTTATATAGATATTCCACGTTTTCTAATCAGCCAGTGGCCCGGGGACCACCAGTGGTCCCCCAGCCATTTGTCTGGGGACCACCTGGAAGCCTCTCAGGGACCACTGGTTGATTAGATGAAAGGTCGAATGACTGAAGGATTCTGGATGACAGTTTGTAATCAAATGGGCCCTTATAGTCTATAAGGGTCCATTTCGTTACAAACTGTCCATCATTTGGCAGGTGGTCCCCAGCCATTTGGCCTGGAAGCCTCTCAGGGACCACTGGTGGTCCCAGACCACTTGTTGATTAGATGAATGTTGAATGATTTGACTGGGGACCACCTGGAAGCTTCCAAAAGTTCGTCCAAAAGTTCTTCCAAAGGTTTTTAGTTGGACAAAGCGGCTTTCAACAGCTTATAATTTTGAAATGGTATAAGTTACAACCTCATTTTTTGTTGGATCGAAGCACACATTGTATTCTGTCATTTGATATATAGTCGGATCATATGGGCCCAGCTGTAGATTTCCTTTCAAAAATCCGTTTCTCTCTCTCTCTTGAGAGAAATGGATTTTTGAGGAACAGTGATCCAAGGAAATCTTCAGCTGGCCCCATAATATCAGAATAGATATCAAATGGCAGAACACAAGGTCTGCTTCAATCTCTGACAAAATGTGAGTGTATAAGTTATACCGTTTCAAAGTTATCACCCGTCAAAATAAAGTTTTTCTCCCAAAATGCAGACCAGGACATCCAAAATTGGCCCCATTCAGATGATTATAATTTCACAATGGAACATTTGACAAACAAGTTTTTTTGTCAAGTAAACTGGACATCTTAGGGGTTTATCTCATAACTTTGTTCATGAAAGGGTGTTTTTCCAAGGTGTATTTGATTGACTACAACTACATACAGGAAAATCCTACCCACTCCATTATTTATTTATGTATTTTGGTTAATTTGATATATGCCATGTGCATGTAGCACAAATTGGATTTTTGAAAATGTAGTAATAGTAGTAATATCTTGGCCCCTGGTAGTAAATCAGTAGTGGCGCTCAAGGTGTTAACTATACTTAGCATTAGCATTAGTTAGCATTATTAACTATACTTAGCATTATGTATATCAAACAAAGTTCTCTAGGGGGCGCTATTGCACAGTTAGGCATTAGGCACCATACGTGAATTGTATCAGAGACTTTGAGTCTTTGGCATGTTAGCATTAGCATGTTAGCATGATAGCATTAACACGTCTACATTCTAATGTAAGAATTAGCCACAGCACTTGATACTATACATGTTTATGTTTTTAAAGTTCAACATTTATATTGAGATAAAAGCAAGCATTAGAAGAATGGTGAAACATTAGCTTGAGTTAATTTAATTACTGCTTTTCATTCATTGTTCAATTCATTTGTTCAGTTATTAAATCCATGTTATTAAAATAAAAAACAAAAACATTTGTTCAGTTATTCAGTTAGCTCAGTTATTCAGTTAGTTCAGTTATTGAAAAACGAAATCAACATTCAACTACTTGTTTTTTTCATATATATATATATATATATATATATATATATATATATATATATATATATATATATATATATATATATATATATATATATATATATATATATATATATATATATATATGTGTGTGTGTGTGTGTGTGTGTGTGTGTGTGTGTGTGTGTGTGTGTGTGTGTGTGTCAGGATGGGCATGAGCCAAAACAATAAACAAAAGCAATTACACAACCACCATGACCTTTCCCAATAAAATAAACAGAAAATACAATCCAATGCCCTAACTCCTAATCAAAAAAACAGGAGAAAGATGTAAAAAATAAAGGACACCCACCCCTACTGAAAATGCAAATAACATACATTGCAAACTTGTTTTTAATCCTTAATATCATATTGTAATATGTCCCAGAAGCTTGGCCATATGGCCAAAATGAAACAAGCTTTCAATTTCACTCTATTAACTCTCAAAGTAATTAGATGCAAATATAGTATGTTTTAATGCATACAGGTTAAAGAGGGGGGAGACCATATTGCATCAAACACAATATAAGCAAAATACAGTACATGTGCATACACGTTTCTGTCAGGCAGAGCACTTCAAAAAAGTTATTCCTCATTGTCATTTTGGAAAGGTGTTGTTTAAAAGAACATGCAACCCCCTCGTGGTTACTAAAATATGTTGGCAACACTAATGCTTAAGTTAGACCAATGAACGTCACAGACTCAAAATCAAGTCCAATGATACCACCATTATGCCTCTATGACAGCATTGAGAAGTTATCGCAGAAAATAGTACCGACCAATCAGAAGAGAGGGCGGGGCTAAGTTAGACCAATGAAAGTCAAGGACTCAAAAATCCAAGAGTCCAATGATACCACCCTCATCTTTGTATGACATACCATTGAGTAGATATAGCAGAAAATAGTACCGACCAATCAGAAGAGAGGGCGGGGCTAAGTTAGACCAATGAACGTCACAGACTCAAAATGCCTTGCCTCTGTTGAGTTGCACGAGTGCAAAACTGTTGTCAAGTGACGAGGACTTTCAGCACCGCAGACAGCTCCTCTCTATGGGAGTAGTAGTTTTTCTGACTTCAGGACCGCGGAGAGCTCCCCTCCCTTCTTTGCTTGTTGGACTGGTTTGTGTGTTTAGGAACCAGGGACAGTTCCCTGGCTGGGGAGAAGTCAATGTGGAAACTCTCTAGGCTGGCTGTGTGGGAGCTAGTTTACCACTTCAGCACCATGGAGAGTGGATAGCACCCTGGCTCATGATCCATGTCCCTTGCATGCTTTCTAGATAGGTGCAACTTGTTTGTCCCAGACACAAGGCTTTGCCGAAGAGTGTATGTGTGTGTGTGTGTGTGTGTGTGTGTGTGTGTGTGTGTGTGTGTGTGTGTGTGTGTGTCAATGGCATGTCATAGAAACACAGGTGTGGTGTCATTGGCATTGTTTTGAGTCCTTAGCCTACATTGGTGCAACTTATCCCCACAGCCTCTTCTGGTCGATACTACTTTGTGCTATAACCTTTCAATGGGGTGGTGACACTGGCTTTTTATCAGAGTCCTTGCCTTTCATTGGTGATTGCAGCTTATAAAATGTGCAAGAGTCATAACCCCATTTGCATTTAGAAATTATTCCAAAGAATGCAACCAAAACCTCCCCTCTTTCCAGCTCCTAAGAGCCACCAGCACACACAGCCATAGAGTTTAATAAAAGCTTCAGGGTGGGCTAACAGTCAAAATAATAAACAAAATAAAACTGACCAGGGGCATCCTAATCTTACCTAACAAAATCAAATAAACATAAACAATACATTTCACTAACCTAACTCCTAACCAGAACCAGGAAAAAACATGTTAAAAGTAAAGACTACCCACCCCTACCGAAACCAGGCTGTAAAAAATAATTCAATTCATTTGTTAAATGAAGAAATATTTGTCAATAGATCATACATATAAAATTGCAGTTAATGTTATAAACAGTACACATTTGTAATTTCTGTTGATTAGAAAGTATATCAATGTGTAAAACCTTTAGTGTTGTAGTCGAGACAAGACCAAGGCAAAAAAAAAAAAAAAAAAAAAAAACAAAGCGAGACAAAAACAAGACCGAGACAATGAAAATTTGTCTTGAGACTGGTATCAAGACGAGACAATGTCTCGAGAACTGCAACACTAAAAACCTTATTCTTCATTGTCGTTTTCAAATGGGGTACACTTAAAAGAACATACAACCCCTTCGTGGTCACTGAAATATGTTGGCAACACTATTGCTTCTACTTCATACTGTGTTGTTTTGACATACACATGGTCAATTAATGTGCCGTTCTCTGTTGTTGGTTGTTTGACAAGCTGAACATAACCTTTGTCAGTTATAAATTTGCAGACTGTGGATGACTTCAGAATGTCATCATTGAAATCTCCCAGGACAGCAATTGTGGTACTTAATGACTCTAGCCAATCAAGTAATTTGCCTAGATGTACTTTAAACAATGCCATGCGATAAGATGGAGGTCGGTAAATTACTGCAAATGCAATGTCATGAGTAATGCATTTGTAAACCAAACATTCCACATTGACATCTGGTACTGGTATAATGGTGTAAACAACATTATCTGCACAGTACAAGCCAACTCCACCATGTTGCTGTCCTTGCAAAGCAGTCATTTCTGGGTTGCTGCTATTGTAGCATAAACTTCTTGGAGAACTATAAAAATGATATCCATCAATCTGTACTGCTTCAAGTGAGGAAGCAGCATGTAACCATGTTTCGGTCACAGCAATACAGTTAACCTGCAAGTTCTGTGTTCGCAGTGCCAATTCGGCTACATGGTGAGTCAGATTATGTACATTCATCAAAAACACATTAAATGTGCGATTCTTCAATGTGTCTTCAATGTGTGGCTTGTCAGTTAGGAAAGGGGGCATACTCTGAATTGCATCTTTAATTTCATTCCTACAATATATGCTTTTTGCTTCAAAATCTTGAATTACCAACCCTTCTAAACTTCTCACACGACTTAGTGCCACATATGCCTGCCCTGCAGAAAATATTTTTTTGAGGCACACAACAGCTCGGTCAACAGTGATACCTTGCACTTTATGAACGGTGCAAGCCCACGCAAGTTTAAGTGGGAACTGACGTCGCATCCCACCTTTTTTGGTGGCCCTTTCTTCCTCAGGTTCAATACCTGTGGAACCCTGCTGTGCCTCTATTGCCACACTTGAAGATTTCCTCCTTTGCATACCTACCCGATCATCGTCAAATTTTACATAAACCATTTTAGGAAAGGTCTCATCGTCTGAAGGAACTATATGCGTCACGGTACCACATACGCCATTGACCAGGCCATCCGCAACATCAACATTTTTACATAGCATTACACGGGCATTTTCCCCCAACAGCAGCTGTTCAGCCAGACACGTATTTTTTGTTTTGGTGTGATGTCCACTTTTTAATTCCAGCTCCCCTGTTTTTTTACTATTTACATAATCTTGAGCATCTATCGTGATGACTTCGGGACATGTATTGAATAGCTGCTCAATATTATGCTCATTTACCTGTTTATTTGTGGCAAAAATGTGTAAAGCTGAGCTGAGTTCACCTGTTTCACATTGTTTCAATATTTGAATGTCACTGTCTAACATTGGGGTACCTTTGGGATGTGTCCGTATTCTATTTAACAATCCAGAAAACACAGGGTCTTTTTGTCTAACAATTTCATTCAGTTCAGCGACCTTAAACAGTGGAGACCACATGTCGACTCCGACATTGAAAATATAGAGGGGCTTCCCTTTCACCGGAGACAATTGATGGAAATCTCCAACAGTAATTATGCTAACATTTCCAAAGGGGGCAACACTTTGTTTAATTTGCCGTAGCCTACCGTGAACATATGCCAATAGTTTATGGTCGACCATTGATATCTCGTCAATTATAACAATTTGCAAATCGGTGTATTTGGCTCTCAATGAATTTAATTTTGCTTCACCTAAAGGTGTGTAGGGTAACTGTGCATCTGTGCCTATGCTAAACGTGGTGTGGATAGTGGATGCCTGCAGATTGTAAGCAGCAATCCCTGTAGGTGCAGTTAAGAGCACACTAATGCTGTCAGGCTGGCGACACGCTGTTGACAATAACCTCATTGCCTCATATTGAATGGCTTTTATTAAATGGCTTTTCCCAGTCCCCGCCCCACCTGTAATGAATGCATGGAATGGATCTGGATTTGTTTTATTGATTTTGTCTATGCACCACTGGCGTATTTGATAGAAAATGGACAATTGCATATCGTTCAATGATCTGAGTAACGCTAACCCCTCACTTCTGCACATTACGTTATTTTTCTTTTCCAAATGTGCTATGTCCTGCCTATTGACTGCCAGGTCTGGGATTGGGTCCTCATGTTCTTCCGCTATATGCCCTTTGTCTTTCTGTTCCTGTTCACGTTGTACAAGCTCCTCCTTACACTCTAAACGTTCCAGTTCTTGCTCTGGGCACAACTCGCACCAGGCATCTTCCACTACACCGTCTCTGTCAACCAAATTCTGGATGTTCTCCAACTCATCTGCATCTATTTCAAATTGGCTTCTGTTTGAATCCACCACTGATTTGACAGTGCGTATTGATTCGTCACTGAACCTCACGTGGCCATCCTGGTAAAACTGTTCAAATGTGTCAAATTTTTCAGGTTTTAGGTCCTTATCTTCACGATATGGGAGGAATAATTGCAGAATACTCTGGTTAAATTTTTCTGGGTTTTTTCTTTCAGAAAAGCGGCAATAACGTACAACTGCGGGCTGTGTTCTTGTTCTTTTAGTCACTGCCCCCAAGTTATTGTTCAATTGAATGGCTGTCTTTTCACTTTCATCAACAACACGGTATTCTGATGAAAATGTTGCCATACACATGTCATTGAAAGTACTATTGCTCGGCCTATTCTTATAGCGATCAACGTCGTTAATCATCCACATGTTTTGACTGGTAAGTTCACCCGATTCTGCTTTCTGCCTCAGAACGCTTAAGGGCAAACTCATTTTTACTATATTGTCCCCTGTTGGCACAAATACAACGTTCCTTGAACATTCCTTCAAGTGCATGTTGGTCAACCTATACACTGACTCTTGAGCAGACACATCTCGGTTGTGAAGGTAGACACTGCCTAGTTGTTTTAACGCATCTTTCGCACTAATATTACCGTCTTTGGATGCTTCTTTTTGGGCTTGCGCTAAGAATAATCCCATCTCCCTTTCCCCTTTTGAAATATACGTGATGATGTACACTACACATGCATATGCATCTGTGACATACTGGAGGTCCATATTTGCATTCCAAATGCTTAAGAGTTGTTTATTGTATTGATTAATCCAAACCTCATCAACCTGCCTTTTCAACACAATATGTGTATTACGGCCAAAGCGCTCATATGCAGCCTCAAAAATGTCTTGATTTATCCCTAAACTTTGAAAAAAATGTTCCACACTATCATAGCTGTTACTCTCATCTGTAAGCGCCTTCTTGATTGCCGTCAAAATTTCTGATGCCAAATCTTTTTTCATTCTTTCAGAATCTGTCTGACCCTTATTTGCACATGCACATGGTGTTACATCATCTTTTTTATCTACTTGACACTGGCATGTGTTTTTGCAATCTTCAGTCCCTTTTTCATGACATATAAATGTTCTAGCAGAAACTGGCCTGGGAAAATTGAAACGGCAAACAGTATTTTTCTTTTTACACGTTTTGGAATGATTCTTTGAATGCTGCTGCGTAGATGTGACTTTTTCCAACTGTGGCTCATCGTTTTTTGGCAATTCACATGTTACATATTTATCAATGAATTGAATGACCTCTTCATCTGTATTTATACCAATACGTGGGGCACCCTCAATCCACAACAAACAATGTGTGTGCGGACTCCCTCTTTGCTGGAATTCGACCCTATAAAAATAATCTTTTATTTTGCCAACTGGTTGCAATTCAGACATAAGCACCTCCTTCAAAAAAATATGCCACCGAAAATCAAACATTCTCGCTGCAGTGACGGGATTGCGGCGTAACAGATCACACCTGTCTGCCCACTCTAATTCTTCGGCTGTCTGCGTTCTACCTTCCTGCCTCAGAATAGTAGAAAGGAGATTTGTCCATCGCATGTCAGCAGAAGAAAAGGAACCAAACCAAGTAGGGATACCAAGCTGTCGCACACAAGCTAGAAGGTTTTTTTGTGCTGTCTGCCAAAAAGCTGGTGTGCCTCTAATAGGTTTGAGGAAGCGATACCCATCATCAAACTGCAATAATTGTTTTAAAGACTCTTGATCTTTCACCAGATCCTCACCTACTTTTTTACATACACTGGCATGCTTTCCTTTCCGTAATGCTATGGAAACACTTGACAAAACCTGTTGAAGCTCGGACATGTATTGAGCAAAAAATATATATTCTATATTTTGTGCAAACCTACCATCAGCAAGCATTATTCTATTATTAAAATAGCGTGACAATGTCAATGGATTGGCTCTTTTTGTATGGTATGTATTATTTCCCAGTGGGAATAACACTGGAAGCATTTGGCTTCGTTATCTTTGTCAGACAACATGTGAACAGGGTTATTCCCTTCTGCTGGTGCCAGATTCAATATGTGATCAAAATATTGATCCAGCGCTTCCTGGCCGATGTCAACAGGCATGAGACATGTATCCTGGAACATACCGTGTTGTTGTCTATCATGCAAAAGCTCATCTTCTCCTACATCTGGGGAAACTTCACCAGTAAGCTCATCTTTACTAACGTCTATAGAAACTTCACCAGCAAGCTCATCTTTATCAACATCCATGGAAGCTTCATGAATACGCTCATCTTTCCCACCATCTGTAGCAATGTTACCAGTAAGCTCATCTTCACCAGCTGTAGAAGCTTCACCATTTTTCACATTACAATCACTCTCTCCTACAACCTCCTTTTCTTGTTCCTTACAAAACTCATTCAGCCATGCTTCATTAAACTCTACATCTTTATAATGCACATTTGAATTCTTTAAATATTGCAAGGCTTGCCTTATGCGCATGGTGTCAACATACTGATATTCATAATGTCCTTTATAAGTTAGCTTACGCTTCAATTTTACAGCCAACAGGGATCCTTCCATATTTGAACGGGGAAGTAGATTGCTTGTCTGCACAAGATTAGCTGGAACACATGTCACTGGTCCATGCACTCCATTTTGCCCGCCTTTCGGTAAAGGCAACAATTTCAGAAATGGTATATGAAAAGCAATCAAATGCTGTTCTAGGCTATTTAAACAAGCCAATTCTGGCGGAATGGCATCAACTCCCAATTTGTTTATTGAAGATTCGGCTGGCATTTTACCTTTGCGAATCTTACCATGACATGTCCAACAAATCCAAAGCTGACCTCTAGCTGTATCCAACCACTGACAAGGCGTTTCACAGTCCTGATTACATTTATGTAAATAGTCTTCACTTATAACTTTCTCTGCAATTGAAGCTATTGCTTTAGTCTTAGTATAGTTATCTATTTTACATTCTAGAACCTGCTTTCTAAACAACAATCTGTGGCAGACACAGCACACATATTCCGGTCCATTTTTTACTTTGTCTAAAAATGTCATCATAACAAATTCAAAGTCCTTTGTTTTTTCTTTAATCTTTTGCCGCCTCAAAGTGATACCTTCTTTAACGTGCTGCTGATGTTTGAGACTTCCATGGTATTTCCTCATACTCATGCTCTTAACATGCAGCCTGTGTGACTCATTTTTATGGTATTTACGTATACTCATAGCTTTAACTTTCTCCTTATGCAATACATTGCCATGGTATTTACGTATACTCATAGCTTTAACTTTCTCCTTATGCAATACATTGCTATGGTATTTACCTATACTCATAGCTTTAACTTTATCCTTATGCAATACATTGCTATGGTATTTACCTATACTCCTAGCTTTAACTTTCTCCTTATGCAACACATTGCCGTGGTACTTATGTTTACTCATAAGTTTAACCTTATCCCTATACAACACATTCCTCTGGTATTTTGCTCTCCTCTGTGAATAAGCTTTATATTTCAAATACCCAGAAATGCCATAATTCCCATTTACAGTACTTTGTGTCTGTGCTTTTGGATAATTTCTACGCATGTAACGTGAATTACTCACATTGCACAAATCCAAGCAAACCTGCTTATCAACATTTTGGACACAAATTACTGCCTTAAAATGACCATTGTCATGTTTCAAGTATATTGCTTCATTCATCAATGTTGCATTGACGCAATTGTATTTCAGCCATTTTACTCCTCTATATATAAATATGTCCACTCCAAAATAATTAGCTGTAGCCTGGAATTCTAGGTCTGTTGCTCTATTGCCAACATAGTTCATTCGTGACATCGTAAGATACTCTGCTAATGAAGCATATTGATTATCTAAGAACAACATGTGTTCTGCAGTGTGACTTTGCATGTATTTTACAACAGCACGTCTAATTTTTATATGACCTTTTTGAGAGCCACAGATCACCTGGGACACTGATCTGAAAAAGCTATTATCATCCTCGACAATTGAATGTGTCTTACACACAACACCCAGAGAACCATATTCTGTATGTACTTGCACATCTTGTTTTTCAAATTCCACATTACATTTCCTACACAATGACTTTGCAACTTCAGTGCAAATGGGACTAAATGCGAACGAGACGTCATTCACAACATCCTTATCTTTTGCCGGTGTGCTATTCTGCATTGTGGTCAATGTACTATGCTGTTGTGGACTAGTTGGATTATTGTCACTGCACGTTATCTCTTCAATAGCCTCAGCCCTAAATATTGAAGATGCACACTCCACTGCTTCCAGCCTCTGACATTCTGAAATTTTCCATGTTTTTTGTGTACTTTGCCGTTCTAAGTTGTATGCTTTGGAATAGGCACCATTTGCTTTGCAGTAACCATAACAACTTTGCTGTTGATGATGACGAACACAGACAACAGTTTCGTAATGGTTACCATTGCAGTTTTCTAAATAGATACCCTGTGTTGACAAACACGTATTTCCGCAACTGTATTCTAGCCATCGACCATCATAGTATGTTAAAATATTTACACCTAAGAAATCTGCCGCTGCTTGAATTTCAACTTCAGTTGCCCAACTGCCAACATATCGCATTCTTGAATTGTTAATGTACCCTGCCATTGAAGAATAATCACACCTCAAAATGCTTTGATATTTCAAAGCATTCTTTTCTAGCTGCTTAACAACAGCAAGTCTTATTTTCCTGTGGTTATTCTGCGTCCCACTCACAGCTTGGGATATGGCTCGAAAGAAGCAGTTTCCATCAGCGACAATGTTCTCATTCTTGCACGGAGTTCCCATCATACCAACTCCAATGTCTGTAGACATTGGTGCATCAAATCGTACCAACTCCACATTCAACTTGGTACATATGGCTTGTGCAACATCTTTACAGAGAGGATGGAACTGCAGCTTTTTTGAAGATGTATCACTAACAAAGATGACATCTGAATTAACCGCGGTTTTCTTGCATTGCAGTTCAGTTCCCTCTGAAAGCTTACGCTTTGAACCAACCCTCTCATTCTTGTTTCTTGATGCAACGCTACATTCCTGTGTTGACTCCAAAGCCATGTCAGCAGTTGCAGTAATCTGTAAATGGTTAGCATCACTCTGGAAGTTGGTGGATGGACAGTCCTCCTTGGCTACGTCTTTCCTGGCAGGTGACTGCTTCTTTGTTTTCAGTGTCTTCGTTTCTACTTCATTTTCTTCTGAAATGTTAAGCTTTGTACCACTCCTTGAACTCACAGACTGGCTTATACGAACACCAGCGATCTCAAAAGGACTGTCTGTAGCTCCAATCGATGCAGCCAAATTGCATATGTAATCATACAGGTCTTTGAGACACCTAAAATACACAACAATGCTGCGACCATGTATGGATACCATCCCAGCAGCGTCCCGTGCATGTGAGTCAACCACCGCATACCGTCCATGCTGACGAATGATTGCACATGAGCTGGTTTTCAACGTCAGAATGCATGTCTCATATATTGCAAACGCCTTTTCAAGTCCCTTTAGTAAAGTGGTGTGTAGGCCAGCCCGGATTAATCCTGAATCCATGACATTTACAATGCCACATGGTGGAATGTCATGGTCACGGTCATACTCGAACGCAAAGCTCTCTCCGTCGATGACTGCCTTTTTAGGCAAATCTGGAACACTCAAAAGTTCGGATCTACCACTCACCAAATTGTTCTCGCGCAGAAAAGCATATAATCTGTCACCTAAAATTAAAGCAGTGTCCAGATCTTTCGTCTCCCATGACCAAACACTTGAAACGGTATGTTTAGCCAGGCTTACAAGGCATATCGCCATACACTGAAGTCCTGCATATTGGAAGTGGTCTGCTCCCTGATGAAATGACCCCCTTAGACTGTTTTCACTCATGCCAGTAGCACAGTTCTCTGGTTGGGTTCTAAATTCATCGACAACACCTGGAGGATGACCTGCTTTCACACAAATGGAACTGATGGCATACCACTCTGCTCTTAAAGACTTCTTTAGATTGTTAATGTGTAGCATGAGGTCATTAAGGCACGTGTTAAAAACAGCCACAGATGTTCCAATGGTGGATGCCAATCCAGCTGCATCTCGGATGCCGCAATCCACCAACACTAAATAGTCGTTGTGAACAATGACGGCGCTAACTGAACCATTAAGGTTTAACAGGCACATCCCATCTCTCAGCAAATGTTCTTGAAGACTTTCAAACAATTCAGGCTCTCCTTCAAAGAGTCCAAAATCTCTGTACTCTGGCAGTCCAATATCTACCTTCCAGTTCGTTCCAAAAATACTGTGCTGTTCAATCAGTGTACACAACTCCCTCTGGTTGGCATTTCTATCAGTCATTTGGCATCGCTGGATGAACATAGCCAACTCCTTCCCTTCTGCACATATTCCATCCACATCTTTGTCTCTCCATGTGCACACTGGAGCAGCGACGTGCTTGACGGCAGCAACCACACTGCACGCAATCAGTGTGTTAGTGTCAGGATTCAGAGGTCCTGATCTGACCTTGGTTCCAGGTATAATACCTGCCTGTACCTTTTCTGAACAGATGCAAGGATCCTGGTGAACCTCCCTTTGCACTTTGCTTGGAACATCATGTGCAGAGTGTCTGGCAGTGGCAGGTGACTGCTTTGGAGGCATGGGAACACCTGTAGTTGACTCCACCTACAAACAGACAAGCACATAGAGATACCTCTATAATGACACACATAGGCAGGCAGGCAGGCCTAGTCTGTGCAAGCTGTTGCAGGAGTTAGCATGCCAAGACACTATGCTAATTTAGTAGCATGCTAACATGCTATGCTAACTTGTTTGCCAGGTAAATAAGCATTACCGAAATGTTGACTGATTGGGGGATTTCCATGCGGGTCATGGGTAATGGTAATGCTAAGTATTGTTAACAATGGTAAATACTGCCATGCGAGTCATGGGTAATGGTAATGCTAAGTATTGTTAACAATGCTAAATACTGCTACGTATTGTAGCTGATAATGCTGATGATGCTAAGTAATGCTAATGCTAAGTATTGTTAATAATGTTAAGTATTATGAAAATGCTGCTACGTAATGCTAAGTATTGTGAAAATGCTAATAGTGTTTAAGTAATGCCATATAATGCTAATGCTAAGTAATGTCATTAATGTTGAGTAATGCTAATTATTGTGAAAATGTTAATAATGCTAATGATGCTAAGTAATGTATGATGTAAGTAGTAAAAATGCTAACAATGCTAAATAAAGCTAATAAAGTACTAATGCCTAAGTATTGTCTTTAATGCTAATAATAATGCTAATAATGCTAAGTAATGCTAATGCCAAGCATTGTTATTGCAAAGGAATGTGAAAATGCTAGTAATGCTAAATAATGCTAAGTACTGTCCTCAATGCTAATGCCAAGCATTCTTAGTGCTGCGAAGTAATGCTAAGTATTGCGAAAATGCTATAATGCTAAGTGATGCTAATAATGCTAAGTAATGTTAAGTAATGCTAATGCTACGTATTATGAAAATGCTAATAATGCTAGGTATTGTGAAAATGCTAAGTAATGCTAATGCTAAGTATTATTAATAATGCTAAGTGTTGTGAAACTGCTGATAATGCTAAGTAATGCTAATGTCAAGCATAGTTAATAATGTGTAAAGACCAGCCAATAGGAAGACAGAGGAGGTGGGATTTATGCTATTCTAAGACCTGTACGAGTCCATTTGGTTACATACAAACCTATAAGGTAGGGTACATTTGGTTTAGCAGCCATAGTAATAGGAAGACAGAGGAGGTGGAGTTTATGCTTTATGCTATTAAAGACCTGTACAGGTCCATTTGGTTACATACAAACCTATAAGCTAGGGTGCAACATACTATACGAATACTGCCTGAACCATGAGAAAGTCGGCGGCCGCATATGTAATACAAATAGTCTGGCCTGATAATCCCATAGCATGTGGTGTGTGTGTCTGTGCCGGCACAGGGATCAAGGTAGATAGAAGCCCATTGTGTTTTGTTGAGATTTCTCCTTTAAAATGAACATGTGGCCTCTTGTGAGGTTGCGTTTAGGAGTTGAAGCAAGGTGTTGGTGCATGTGTTTGATTGGACATAACAATCCTGCAGGCATACGTCCATCACAGTTACAGGTTATTTCTTACCGTGGCCACAGGTGAATGAGGCACCCTCACATCCCGACTGACAACCACTCGTGGAGACACAGTTCTGACAGGTGGTGTCTTTGAAGAGGTGCAGGGCGATGGCTTACAACTGACCTGTAAATACAAAAAGAGCTAATTATGTAGTTGTAGTTTCAAACTATATAGCATTTTCAACCCATGGAATAATTGTCTGGCTAAACAACTTCCTAAGTCCAGCAACATTATGACAGACAGAGGGGGTTGGGGATTATGCTTTGCTATTAAAGACCTGTACGGGTCCATTTGGTTACATACAAACCTATAAGCTACGGTGCAACATATTCAAATACCGCCTGAACAGTGAGAAAGTCAGCAGCCACGTCTTCTGTTTTAACGTTTAAATGGTGTTTCTATGTAACAGTATGCCAGAGTAATGTGGCTCCAAATCAGCGTGACGTTTTCTGTTTTTCTTTTTTTTTTTCCGGTGTGCTCCCAGTCATTTCGGGGCTTTTTTGCGTTGGATATTTTTTGCGTTGTTTATTGCGTATTAGGTCTTTAACACTAATCGGAAAGAAAACCACGTTAGGAACGTAGAACAGGGGACATCTATGACAAAAAAATGAAGGGCAAAGGCCGTTGTTTTGTTGTGGATTTCTCCTTTTAGATTAACACGTGGCCTCTTGTGAGATTACCTTGAAGCAGGTGTTGGACTGGAGGATTGTTATGTTACAGTTACAGGTTATTTCTTACCGTGGCCACAGGTGAATGAGGCACCCTCACATCACGACGCACAACCACTCGTGGAGACACACTTCTGACAGGTGGTGTCACTGAAGAGGTGCAGGGCGATGGCTTACAACTGACCTGTAAATACAAACAGAGCTAATTATGTAGTTGTAGTTTTTAAACTATATAGCATTTTCAGACCATGGAATAATTGTCTAGCTAAACAACTTCCTAAGTCCAGCAACATTACTCTGACAGACAGAGGGGGTTGGGGTTTATGCTTTGCTATTACAGACCTGTACGGGTCCATTTGGTTACATACAAACCTATAAGCTAGGGTGCAACATTTGGCCAGAATGACATGTATGATGAACAATTACTAGGCTGCCCCTCACTTCACAAAGGTGTGATACTGGGATTGTTTTGACATAACTATGACTGAATGACATGTATGGCATGTTTACACTATATTGTGTTGCACTGTTAATATGTCTGATAACGAGATTCTAACCCTCTAACCCTTCTTACCGTGGCAACAGGTGAAAGTGGCGCTCTCACCTTGCGGTGCGATGTCGTAGGACTGACCTGTGTATATAAACAAAGATAACGATGCATAGTCAAACATTGTCCAAAACATTTGTAATGTCCAACAGTGGACACAATAAAACAGGTGTGTACCAATTCCTCATGTGTACATTAAACACAAAGATTAGCAGCATTAAAACACAAAGATTAACATGTAACCAGTGCATTTGAATTACCTTTCCACCCAATGCTGTGGCCGCATTCATTGCATCCAAGATACTAGGGCTAAACCAGACAGGGTTTAGTGGGATGGAACTCTCTGGCATGTCCACCTGTGGATGAAAAGAGAAAGGCAATGTGACCAATGAGCATAATACCATACCCAGCAATAGTGCTGTCTTCAAATCCTTCTAGATGAAAGAAATTCTATTTTTTAATACATGGAAATCTGTGTTCCAATGCGTCCAATGTAGTTGTTACCTTGTCACAATTCACAACATGTTCCTAATACACTGCCCATTTTTGCCCAAAACACATTATACAGTAGGTGTGAGAGAAGTGTGTGTGTGTGTGTGTGTGTGTGTGTGTGTGGGGGGGGGGCAGATAAATGCAGGTCACCGTGTATTAGTGATCAATGTTAAGAAACAGCAAGGGTTACAGATACAGGGTTTCAGCGGTTAAAAAAGACAAACCTGCTGCTGCTGCTGCTGCTGAAAAGACCAAGAAGTGGTAGGCTGGACGGTCTGAAAGAAGAAAGGCAGGTTAGGCAGCTTATATAATATACCCCTTATGACAACCCAATAAGGGGCAGCAGTGGCCCAGTCTGTGTCTATGTGTGTGTGTGTGTGTGTGTGTGTGTGTGTGTGTGTGTGTGTGTGTGTGTGTGTGTGTGTGTGTGTGCGCGTGTGTGTGTGTGTGTGTGTGTGTGTGTGTGTGTGTGTGCGCGTGTGTGTGTGTGTGTCTGTGTGTGTACGCGTGTGTGTGTGTGTGTGCGTGCGCGCGCGCGTGCGTGCGTGCGTGCGTGCGTGCGTGCGTGTGTGTGTGTGTGTGTGTGTGTGTGTGTGTGTGTGTGTGTGTGTGTGTATGCATGTGTTTGAATGAGTGATTGCATTGCACTTTGAATAAAAATGCCCCATTAACAACATCTACTGAAGCAATAACAAGATTCAACTACTTACCTCAGCAACACCTGTCCGGGGAACCTTCACCTCTCGACTGACAGGCACTCTGGGCGAGACGCTTCTCACCGGTGCTGGTGGGAAGCGTTGTGGGCTAGGTGATGCCCTGGTAGCACTGGCCTGTGCATAGAAACAGACAACAACATTTACAGGATGGAAAATATGAATCCTGACAGCTTTTTACTCATTCAGCTCTACAATGCTCTGACCTGGTCTGCCCTGTGCAGCAGCTGTTCCTGTGCAGCACACGCCAACAGCTGTGCGAGGACTGGCATGCCACCATCATCACTCAAGTGGACCTGACAGACATAAAACACTCTCAGATAAACATCTCAATTACACTTTAACTGATATGAATGTATGATTTTTGACCTTCCACTTACGTTGTCTCTGCACCATAAGTCCAGCTGTGTCAGCGGGAAGGCCTCCACCGCACTGACGTAACGGACACCTTTTAAATACAATAAAAACAAATAGAATATGATGTAGATTCATAATACAGTATTGCACAGAACAGCGTGGATACATTAGGATTTATTACGGTATTTACCACAGAAGGCTGCTGCACGCTGAAATTCCTCGCGCAAACGTGTCTGTTCCGTAAGAGGAACACTCAGTCGTGGGGGAAAGTCCAACACAACAATCTGAAAACAGCAGCATGTACAAATGAATGAATGAGTGTATGGTACCATTACTATACATACCAAACTATTTAATAAGAAAGAAGAATTGCAAAGAAATAACTTACGTTGTCCCAGCGAGAAAGTGCGGTCACCAGAAGCCTTCTGAATGCTTCACCTGCTTGTGTACATGTTTGACCAGAGATGTCATTGCTGGTTGCGAGGATGCAAACCACATCTGGAACGTGAGGTATCTTAGCGTACCTCACCTATGATGGGGAAAAAAAAGAAAACAGAACATTGCAGTATTTATAAATTGAATGCAATACTCAGCAGAATCTATTATGTGTGTACAGTGTGCTCTTGACAATATAAATGTGGGATGTGTGTGGGACAGGATGGTGATGCTGGGGGAAACATTCTTCTATGTTACAATACAGTAATGAGGTTTCATCATAAGCTTTAAAGTTCTGCATCACAGGATCATATAACACACCTCAGTGTCCAGGTGGTTTGCCCTCGCTCCAGGGAAAGACATGACACCAAAACAGACGTCACTCTCAGGCATCGACACTAAACCATCTACGATGGCCCGCAGATGGGAGTCGCCCACTAGAAGTGCAAACTGTTTGAACAAAAGAAAAGCGAAATCAACGTTTTAGTGTGTCAACATTGACATTTACTCATCAATACGCAATAAGCAAAGAAAGTTACCTTCTTGTTGGACAACTCAGCTGGAAACAAACACTTGGCTAGTTTCCCAGTCAAGGGTGACTGCGACCACCGCTTCTTACTGGTGTCATGGCGCCAGCCTGTACCAGTGACCTGTAGCCAAACATGTTATGGAAACAACAAAGTATGAAATCAATACAGCATCATTTCAATATCAATCTGATTGAAGCAAAAATATTGAATTTTATATTAATATTGCACCGTTCCAAAGCCCCAAAGCAGTACCAAAATAACAGGCACTGCTTTACCCAAAGAATTGTAGTGTGTGTGTGTGTGTGTGTGTGTGTGTGTGTGTGTGTGTGTGTGTGTGTGTGTGTGTGTGTGTGTGTGTGTGTGTGTGTGTGTGTGCGCGCGCGCGCGCATGTGCGTGCGTGCGTGCGTGCACCTGTTCAGCCATGTTTTCCTTTCTAGGTGGGGCAGAGAGGTCCAGCTTGGGCACCTGTGCCGATTATATAGATCAAGTTAGTCAACAGCAGATTTGCATTACAGTACACATCCCACAGAAGTGCATTGATTGTACCTTCTGCGGCGGTGAACAACCGCCATCCCCCTGCAGAATGGCTGGTGCAGGTGATTTGGCCGTCTATAAGCACAAGAGCAATAGAACTCAGGTATAACGCATGGACAGAGAATATCATATTATAGCACACAGGTGTGGACACGCGTGCAGACAAGACAGAAAGGCAGACAGGACAGATATGGCAACACATGTTGTTGACTCCACCTACAAACAATAACAACACAATCACATGAAACTACATCACAGTAACGTTGTCTGTCAATCTCAACCCCCCCCCGTCCTCCACCCACCCACCAGACACAAACACATACACAGACCTGGTCAATGGCACTGTGAACCTGGGTGGCAGGTGAACCTGGGTGGCAGGCAACACTGGCTGTTGACTCCACCTATTGACGGATAAACACTTTTAAATAAAATGCCCATACAAGTTAAACCCCCATGTGAAAATATGTAGTAGTTCCAGGGACTCCCAAAAAGCAAAAATATTTGAGTTAAAAACATTCACTGTGAGTAAATATTTAAAGATTTGCATCACATTTATCATCAATACATTAACAAATCTACTAACAACAGAAACATTTGTTGAGGAATTACCGTTGCACGCCGGGTTGCAGATCTCTCTGCCTCTCTCTTCTTGGCTGCCTCCGAACGTTTGTAGCCTTTTGTACGAGGCATCTAAAAGAATGAGCACAGAATGATTCATAATTACATTACAAGACACTTCAAATTACAATAATCAAACAAGCATGTTTTGCAGACAGCAAAATTTTACTATTGCTGGCTCATACACACTCTAAGCCCCTCCCCATGCTCCATTTTGTTTCTTTTCTTTTTGAACTATGAATTAGGATATTCAATGTTTACATGTTTTGTGTGGGCTACATGATGGAAACTGCTCAGGTGACAGGTACATTGGGTACATTACAACACAAACATGGTACTAATTAGGCATGTTGTTGTTGTGATTTATGCGATTAATACTACTTACATGCACCAGAGCCATAGGCTATCATTCATTACATATGTGTATATTATAATATTATTAATATACAGTAGATCTATATTGCAATGTAAATATGGCCCACTACTTATTCACCAGAGCCCACTACTTATTCAGCATTTGAGCCACAGACCACCATTACATTTTCAATCTTCAGACCCAAAACTAAAGATTTTTTTTTTGTCCACAATTCCAGGCTGGATTTTCACAAACTAAACAGGCAATATGACCATTATTCTGCATCGTAGTTGTGAGGACGTAGATTATGTGGTGCTAATTTATATCAATATTTCAACTCTTGGGAGTCTAAACATGAAACCAAATGGACCCGCAAGGGTCCATTTGGTTTTATGTTTACACTCAACTACACTCAACTTAATGTTAATGTTTTATGTTTACACTCAACTTGGCTGGGGACCACCTGGGACCCTCTCAAGGACCACCTGTTGAAAACCCCTGGCAGTGGTTTTCAACACTTTTCATTCCAGGGCCTAATATTTATTCAGAATTTGAGCCACGGACCACCATTTGATTACAATTTCACCCCACAGACCCAATGGGGTCCATTTGGTTTCATTTTTACACTCAAGAGTTACACCTGGCTAACCAACTTTACATCTGGTTAACCAACTTAGCTGGGGACCACCTGGAACCCTCTCAAGGACCACTGCTGGTCCCTGGACCACCTGTTGAAAACCCCTGAAATATTCATGAACTCCATTTATACACGCTCAGAGTCACAGACCTGTAGCCTGCCTAAGGGTCCATTTGGTTACCATCACTTAGTTGGGGACTCCCTGGAAATCTCTCAAGGACCCCCTGCCTCCCAACATTGGTATAAATAACAACCTGTGTTCTTTATTATTCATTTTTGTAACATGATACATTAAAGGGTCATTCCACCCATTTTCAACATTTTACTATGCCAATAATATACTTTACAGATGCTGTAGCCTGTTACATATGGCTAACCAACTTTTCATCTGGTTGACCAGCTTAGCTGGGGACCACCTGGAACCCTCTTAAGGACCACCTGAAACTCCTAAACTTCATTTATACACTCTCAGAGTTACAGACCTCTAGCCTGCCTGTAAGGGTACGTTGTGTTACTATCACTTAGTTGGGGACCCCCTGGAACTCTCTCGAGGGACCCCCCCCCCCCCCCCCCCCACCCCCCACTGGTAGAAATAACAACCTCCGTGTTCTTTATTTATTTTGACTCTGTAATGACGTTCGTTCGACGTTTACATTTTGCTTACATAATGGAAATTACTCTAGTGACTTTAGTTTTTATTCTAATTGAATGCTTCACACTTCAAAACAACTTACCGTGTCAAACGTTCTCTGTCACACTTAGTTCAAATGTAAAACACAACGAAGTGACTCTCTGACAGGACAGCTCGAGCTGCAAAATCCTCCTCCTCCTCTCTGACAGCCAGCACCTGCACACAGCACACACATTTATACACTCTTAGAGTTACAGACCTGTAGCCTGCCTGTAAGGGTACGTTGTGTTACTATCACTTAGTTGGGGACCCCCTGGAACTCTACCGAGGACCCCCTGCGTCGCCCCCCCCCCCCCCCCCCCACTGGTAGAAATAACAACCTCCGTGTTCTTTATTATTTATTTTGACTCTGTAATGACGTTCGTTCGACGTTTACATTTTGTTTACATTATGAAAATTACTCAAGTGACTTTAGCTTTTGTACTAATTGAATGCTTCACACTTCAACACAGCTTACCGTGTCAAAAGTTCTCTAACTGTCAAAATACACGACGTCAACGTTAAACGTAACAGCTCCAGCAGCAGTTCTCTCTCCTCTCCTCTCCTCTCCTCTCGGCTCCGCTCTGTCTGGCTGACTGCCAGCACCTGCAGCGCGAGACATTACATCAGAGCCTTACTGACAGACTGACGACAACGAGGGGGCAGAAAACAGCCTGGTCACGTGGTTCATGTACTGGCGCGAGCTCGTAGACCCCAATGCATTCTGTAACTTCAGGTTGTCCCCTTTCAATAGAAGTATGTACAGAGTATCTTACGCTATGGTCGACACTTCAACACGTTCAATCATGTCGAATCGCGTGTGTGTGAATTAAAGGGTCATTCCGCCATTTTCAACATTTTACTACAATAATATAGCCTACCTTACAGTGCTGTGTGGAATTAATTAAAAAAAAAAAAACGCCCTCCCCCACTCATTTTTGTAACATGATACTTATTTAAGGGTCATTCCACCCATTTTCAACTTTACTATGCCAATAATATACCTTACAGATGCTGTAGCCTGTTACATAGGCTAACCAACTTTTCATCTGGTTGACCAGCTTAGCTGGGGACCACCTGGAACCCTCTTAAGGACCACCTGTTGAAAACCCCTGAAACTCCCTGAAAACTTCATTATATACACTCTCAGAGTTACAGACCTGTAGCCTACCTGTAAGGGTACGTTTTGTTACTATCACTTAGTTGGGGACCCCCTGGAACTCTCTCGAGGACCACCTCGAGGACCCCCTGCGTCCCCCCCCCCCCCCCACTGGTAGAAATAACAACGTCCGGTGTTCTTTATTATTTATTTTGCTCTGTAATGAACGTTCGGGCGACGTTTCATTTGGGTTCATTATGGGTTTACTAGTGTGACTTTGTTTTTGGTACTAATTGAATGCTTCACACTTCTTACAGCTTCCGGGTCAAAAGGGAGGGACACATTACTGTCAAATGCTGACGTCAACGGTGACGGAGCATGAAGCTGTGGCTCCGACTCCTCTCCTCTCCGAGACTAGCTCTCCTCGACTCTCCTCTCCTCTCCTCCCACTCTCACGAAGAGTCCTCTCCTCGCTCTCGAGATCCTCTCCTCTCTCGGGCTCCTCTCTCTCCCTCTCTCTCTCTCCTCTCCTCTCCTCTGTTCTCCTCTCCTCTCCTCTCCTCTCCTCTCCTCTGTTCTCCTCTCCTTGTTCTCCTCTCCTCTCCTCTCCTCTCCTCTGTTCTCCTCTCCTCTCCTCTGTTCTCCTCTCCTCTCCTCTCCTCTATTCTCCTCTCCTCTCCTCTCCTCTCCTCTCCTCTCCTCTCCTCTCCTCTGTTCTCCTCTCCTCTGTTCTCCTCTCCTCTCCTCTCCTCTCCTCTATTCTCCTCTCCTCTATTCTCCTCTCCTCTCCTCTGTTTCCTCTCCTCTCCTCTCCTCTCCTCTCCTCTCCTCTCCTCTCCTCTATTCTCCTCTCTTCCTCTCCTCTCCTCTGCTGTTCTCCTCTCTCCCTCTCCTCTCCTCTCCTCTCCTCTATTCTCCTCTCCTCTATTCTCCTCTCCTCTCCTCTCCTCTGTTCTCCTCTCCTTCCTCTCCTCTCTCTCCTCTCCTCTATTCTCCTCTCCTCCCCTCTCCTCTCCTCTCTGTCTGACTGACAGCACCTGCACAGCGCGAGACACTCACTTATTTTGACTCTGTAATGACGTTCATTCGACGTTTACATTTTGTTTACATAATGAAAATTACTCTAGTGACTTTAGTTTTTTATTCTAATTGAATGCTTCACACTTCAAAACAGCTTACCGTGTCAAAAGTTCTCTAACTGTCAAACTTCAAATATCTGACAGCTCGAGCAGCACACTCCTCCTCCTCTGTGACAGCCAGCACCAGCACAGCGCGAGACACTCACATCAGAGCCATACTGTCAGAATGACGACAATGGAGGGGCAGAAAACAGCCTCGTCACGTGGTTCATGTACTGGCGCGAGCTCATAGACCCCAATGCAACCTGTAACTTCAGGTTGTCCCCTTTCAATAGAAGTATGTACAGAGTATCTTAGGCTATGGTCGACACTTCAACACGTTCAATTAAACCATTCATGTCGAATCGTGTGTGTGTGTGTGTGTGTGTGTGTGTGTGTGTGTGTGCGTGCGTGCGTGCGTGCGTGCGTGCGTGCGTGCGTGAATTAAAGGGTCATTCCGCCCATTTTCAACATTTTACTACAATAATATAGCCTACCTTACAGATGCTGTGTGGAATTAAAAAACGCCCTCCCCCACTCATTTTTGTAACATGATACATTAAAGGGTCATTCCACCCATTTTCAACATTTTACTATGCCAATAATTATACCTTAATGCTGTAGCCTGTTACATATGGCTAACCAACTTTTCATCTGGTTGACCAGCTTAGCTGGGGACCACCTGGAACCCTCTCAAGGACCACCTGTTGAGAAGCCCTGGCAGTGGTTTTCAACCCTTTTCATACCAAGGCCTACTATTTATTCAGCATTTGAGCCACGGACCACCATTTGATTAGATTTCACCCCACAGACCCAAAACCAAATGAAACCAAATGGACCCACAAGGGTCCATTTGGTTTCACACTCTCAAGAGTTACTTACATCTGGCTAACAACTTTTCATCTGGTTAAACCAACTTAGCTGGGGACCACCTGGAACCCTCTCAAGGACCACCTGTTGAAAACCCCTGAAACTCCTAAACTCCATTTATACAAATGAAAGGAATTGACCTCTAATTCATGAAGAACTTGATACAACTTGACAGTTGCTGCTGGTACCATGAATGACAGCACATTTTTAAATAGTCCTTCAAAGTAGCAAATCTACAAACTCAAATATGTGTCAATGGCAGATCAACAAGGCATGCTTGTAGATCTGCCATTTTCAGTAGGTCTATTAGGACTAGTAGAGGTATAGGTATAGTAGCCTACAACCATAGCAACAGGCTTTGACAAAGTTGATTGGTGGTTTATTTTTTGTCAAGGATTCCCAATTTGGCTACAGACCCCATTAGAAAATGTTGTTCCAGCAACCTCTTTAGAAGCAAAGATTTGACTTATACATGATTGCTGTGAAAGGTAGCTATTTTTCCAGTAATTATATAGTAAAAAGTGGTTTGTGGTGACAGAACACACATGCAGTGCACAAGGGGAGTGTTTCAAGTGTTTTGTGGAGACACAAGGCAGACAGTCCACACACACAGAGAGCAAAACAAGAATGAACGAAACAGCAGCAGCCTTTATAGGAGAGGGAGTAATCAGTGACCTACTCACACCTGAGTGTTTGGGGCAGGGACACTGAACTCTAAATAGAATCCCACCCTTCAGGGTGGGGTTTAGTCAATCCAATCACAATCCAAATAGTTTAGCAGGTGGTTCTCTCTCTCTCTCTCTCTCCTCTCTCTCTCTCTCTCTTCTCTCTTCTCTCTCTCTCTCTCTCTCTCTCTCTCTCTCTCTCTCTCTCTCTCTCTCTCTCTCTCTTCTGTTTGTTTAATCACTTAGTTGTTTTTGTCAACTATAACAAATGACAAAGTTGTTGATATTTAGTCGACTAAGAGTAGAACAACAAAAAATAATTTCAAAAGACTAAATGGGACTAAAAAGCAAAATGTTATTGAATAGCATATTTAAATAAAAACAACACTGTTGTGGAGGTGACCAGATTGTTTTTTTTTTTAATTCACAGGAAGGGTGATTTTTTTTGTGCAGTTCACATTTCCAACCATATACCTTCAATATTCAATTCACTTCAATTCAATAACTCCAATAACATAGTTTCTTACTACTAGCAGGTTACGTGAAATTTTAATTTGGGTAACCATGGAAACCAGCTAACACTGGCCATTTCTGTGTTGTGCCAAATATTTCTTATCGCCACCTACTGGCCTGGCATAGGTATTGGAGTCCAAAAGGTCTGTTTTGGGTTTATGTGTGGACACGGATATCTTTGTCGTGTGGACAGGATTTTTTTTAACGGAGGAGGAAAAGCACAAATATTTTCCTCGTGTAGCCATGGCCTCAGTTTTGAGCCTGTTACGTTCATTGATGTAACTTAGCCCCGCCCTCTCCTCTGATTGGTCGATACTATTTTCTGCATAACTCCTCAATGCTATGTCATAGAGACATATGGCTGGCATCATGGGACCCGGTAATGAGTCCTTGACGTCCTGATTGGTATCGACCAATCAGAAGAGGGGCCCCGCCCCCTGTACTTGCACCTGATTGGTCGATACTATTTTCTGCCATAACTCCTCAATGCTATGTCATAGAGACATATGGCTGGCATCATGGACCCGGTAATGAGTCCCTGACGTCCTGATTGGTATTGACCAATCAGAAGAGGGGCCCCGCCCCTGTACTTGCACCTGATTGGTCGATACTATTTTCTGCCATAACTCCACAATGCTATGTCATAGAGACATATGGGTGGCAGCAATGGACTGGGTAATGAGTCCCCGACGCGTCCCTGACGTGATTGGTGTAACTTAGCCCCGCTCCCTCCTCTGATTGGTTGATACTATTTTCTGCCATAACTCCACAATGCTATGTCATAGAGACATATGGGTGACATCATTGGACTAGTAATGAGTCCCTGACGCGTCCCTGACGTTGATTGGTGTAACTTAGCCCGCCCCCTATTCTGATTGGTCGATACTATTTCCTGCCATAACTCCTCAATGCTTGTCATACAGACATAATGGTGGTATCATTGGACTATGTTTGGTGTCCTTGTGAATTAGCCGCGTCCCCTTTTCTGATTGGCCGATATTTGCCCAAAACTTGCACGATCGAGGGCCCGTAAATCGCTGCTTGCAGCTTTATTTTTCTTCTTATTCCTGCGAAATCGCGTTTTTCGGCCGCATAACGTACTCGAAAAGTTGCGAAACTTGGCACGCACGTCATTGGCCGTGCGAAGTTTCATATATAAGATTTTCAAAAGGGGGCGTGGCCTAATTGCGCAACAGCGCCCCCTAGAAAATTTCGTGCCTCAAGCCCCACCATACGGTTTGACATACATCCACGAAAATCGGCACGCACCTGTATCATGTCGCAACTTAAAAAAAAAGTCTCTTGGTGCCGCGTCCGAAACCGAACAGGAAGTCGGTTATTCCAAAATAAAGGCTGCGTTTTGGTGCAATTTAGGCCATTTCCACATGTCGCATTTTGACTAACTCGTCGGAGCGGGGGGGTCCATTCGGAAAAAAAATCGCTCGGCAAGCAGAAAGAAAAGACGTTGACGATGAAAAGTTGTGCTAATCGTGAGTTTTCGTTAAAACGGCGCCGCCGTGGCGGAGCGCCAAACTTCGCCGCCAAACAGGAAGTGGTACTTGCACCTGATTGGTCGATACTATTTTCTGTCATAACTCCTCAATGCTATGTCATAGAGACATATGGCTGGCATCATGGGACCCAGTAAAAAGTCCCTGACATTTGTATTGGTATCGACCAATCAGAAGAGGCCCCGCCCCCTGTACTTGCACCTGATTGGTCGATACTATTTTCTGCCATAACTCCTCAATGCTATGTCATAGAGACATATGGCTGGCATCATGGGACCCGGTAATGAGTCCCTGACGTCCTGATTGGTATTGACCAATCAGAAGAGGGGCCCCGCCCCCTGTACTTGCACCTGATTGGTCGATATTATTTTCTGCCATAACTCCTCAATGCTATGTCATAGAGACATATGGCTGGCATCATGGGACCCAGTAATGAGTCCCTGACATTTGTATTGGTATCGACCAATCAGAAGAGGGGGGCCCCGCCCCCTGTACTTGCACCTGATTGGTCGATACTATTTTCTGCCATAACTCCTCAATGCTATGTCATAGAGAGACATATGGCTGGCATCATGGGACCCGGTAATGAGTCCCTGACGTCCTGATTGGTATCGACCAATGAGAAGAGGGCCCCGCCCCCTGTACTTGCACCTGATTGGTCGATACTATTTCCTGCCATAACTACTCAATGCTATGTCATAGAGACATATGGGTGGTAGCATTGGACTGCTTAATGAGTCCCTGACGCGTCCCTGACGTTGATTGGTGTAACTTAGCCCCGCCCCCTCCTCTGATTGGTCGATACTATTTCCTGCCATAACTCCTCAATGCTATGTCATAGAGACATATGGGTGGTGTCATTGGACTATGCTTTGGCTCCTTGTGACTCAGCCGCGTCCTCTTTTCTGATTGGCCGATATTTGCCCGAAACTTGCACGATCGAGGGCCCGTTAATCGCTGCTTGCAGCTTTAATTATTGTTTCTTTCTTCTTAACCGAAGTAAATCGCGTTTTTCGGCCGCATAACGTACACGAAAAGTTGCGAAAGTTGGCACCCACGTTCCTAGTGGCGTAAATTTACGTATGGTAAAATTGTTAAAAGTGGGCGTGGCTAATTGTGCAACAGCGCCCCCTGGAAAACTTCGTGCCTCGAGCCCCACCATACGGTTTGACGTACATCAACGAAAATCGGCACGCACCTGTATCATGTCGCAACTTAAAAAAAAGTCTCTTGGTGCCGCGTCCGAATCCGAACAGGAAGTCGGTTATTTCAAAATAAAGGCTGCGTTTTGGTGCAATTTAGGCCATTTCCACATGTCGCATTTTGGCCAACTCGTCGGAGCGGGGGGGTCCGTTCGGAAAAAAAATCGCTCGGCAAGCAGAAAAGACGTTGACGATGAAAAGTTGTGCTAATCGTGAGTTTTCGTAAAACGGCGCCGCCGTGGCGGAGCGCAAAACTTCGCCGCCAAACAGGAAGTGGTACTTGCACCTGATTGGTCGATACTATTTTCTGTCATAACTCCTCAATGCTATGTCATAGAGACATATGGCTGGCATCATGGGACCCAGTAATGAGTCCCTGACATTTGTATTGGTATCGACCAATCAGAAGAGGGGCCCCGCCCCCTGTACTTGCACCTGATTGGTCGATACTATTTTCTGCCATAACTCCTCAATGCTATGTCTTAGAGACATATGGCTGGCATCATGGGACCCGGTAATGAGTCCCTGACGTCCTGATTGGTATTGACCAATCAAAAGAGGGGCCCCGCCCCCTGTACTTGCACCTGATTGGTCGATATTATTTTCTGCCATAACTCCTCAATGCTATGTCCTAGAGACATATGGCTGGCATCATGGGACCCAGTAATGAGTCCCTGACATTTGTATTGGTATCGACCAATCAGAAGAGGGGCCCCGCCCCCTGTACTTGCACCTGATTGGTCGATACTATTTCCTGCCATAACTTCTCAATGCTATGTCATAGAGACATATGGGTGGTAGCATTGGACTGCTTAATGAGTCCCTGACGCGTCCCTGACGTTGATTGGTGTAACTTAGCCCCGCCCCCTCCTCTGATTGGTCGATACTATTTTCTGCCATAACTCCTCAATGCGATGTCATAGAGACATAATGGTGGTGTCATTGGACTATGTTTTGGCTCCTTGTGACTTAGCCGCATCCTCTTTTCTGATTGGCCGATATTTGCCCGAAACTTGCACGATCGAGGGCCCGTTAATCGCTGCTTGCAGCTTTAATTTGAGATTGTACTCTGAGAGAGTACGATTTGCACACTGCCTGCTTGTGAACTCAATACGACTGGAAAGAGATTTGTATTAGGGGTGCCTGTAACTTTTTTTTTGTGTGACATACTTTGTGAATTAACAATGAAGACGCACGTGCACATGCACATGCACACACACACACACTGAGGCTGCTGTGCGCTATCACATCAAAGTGGTGACATTTAGCACCCGTTTTCAATAAGAGGTCAACCGCAGTGGATCACCCACCGTCTCAGGGCCCTGCGAGAATGTCACTCATTCCTGTGCGTGCATGAGTGAATGTGTGTGTGTGTGTGTGTGTGTGTGTGTGTGTGTGTGTGTGTGTGTGTGTGTGTGTGTGTGTGTGTGTGTGTGTGTGTGTGTGTGTGTGTGTGTGTGTGTCAGAGGGGAGAAGGGCTGTCTGTGTGGATCTCTATGTTTGTCTACCAAATTGGTTCAAATTCATAGTTTAAAAATGTGTGATTTTTTTTTGCTAACAAAAGCTTGGCCATATTCATGCTGCACCAGATCTAAGATACACATTTGGTGATGTCACAGTTAGTTATCAAATTGTATCTTAATACTTGATCATAACTTGACCATAATGCTGCAATAATCACTTGGTAGATGGTAGTGACTGATTCGTTAGTAACAACTTCAAATAGTTTTTACTGTAGCTTAACTCAAGGCTTTGCAAAATATGGCCAACAAAAACAGGTTTTTACTGATGTACATGGATCAAAACATCTCATTTAGCTGAAAACCCAAAAAGGTTTATAAAAGGTTTATCAAAATATACATGCAGTGACATTAGTCTGGCTATGTACAAAAATACTTGCTACCTGTCCAAATACTTAGACAGGTAGCAGTGTCAACGAAGTCCACTCCCACAACACGAGAGGGAATTCAACAAACCATGTGCAACTCAGATTTGGCACAAACAAGGGACTTATTATCTTCCTTCCTAATGTGGAATGCCCTACCAACAGTCATTAAGACATGCAAATCCCTTGACTCTTTCAAAACCACTCTCAATGGGTCGGACTGGAGGCATTCACCAAATCACCAAAATCACTGAATGCTCCTTTAAGTCCTGTATACTGTATGTATGTATGGAGATCTGCGAGTTTCTGCTATTTTTGTAAATGTAATAGACTACATTTTGATAAAAATGCATACATCAAAGTATACATGCAGTGACATTAGTCTGGCTATGTGACATTAGTCTGGCTATGTGGGTGGGCAGGATGGACATTTGTGTGGGCTCTGCCCACCCCTGCCCTCCTCTAGATCCGGCCCTGATGTGCATGCGTGCCCGCGCAGACACAGCCATGTGTTAGAGATCCCAAATGAGGCTGTCAACAAGGACCTGCCACTGATCTTTCATTGCTCTCTGCCCCGGCAGGACATGAGTGGGTGACCTGCTGTTTGGCATGAGGAACACATTCTCATCAAAAGAAGACAGAGGTCCACATGTCTGCAGCCGGCATGCCACACAGTTGGCCAGAAACCTCTCCATTCTACATCCACACTTTGTATGCCTTAATTGTATGCCTTTCTCCTGTGTCTTTGTTGTATAGCATTTTGGTCAGCTGCTGGCTGTTTTAAATGTGCTTTAAAAATAAAATTGACTTGACACCCTTTGTGTTCTTTTGTTTTGTTTTGTTTTGTTTTTTTGGGGGGGAAATGAAAGCGCTAACACTGTCAGTCACGCAACAGTATTGCACAAAAAATAGTGCGATAGTCTATTCACGTGTGTGGGTGTGTGTGTGTGTGTGTGTGTGTGTGTGTGTGTGTGTGTGTGTGTTGTGTGTGTGTGTGTGTGTGCGTGCGTGCGTGTGTGGTACATGTTTCTGCCATGTTTCACCGCTTAACTTTAAAGGTATAGGTATAGTAAGTAATTTCACTTATTGTTTTTTTTTTCCCGGGGGGGGCAACAACAACAACAGCAACAACAACAACAACCCTAGTTGCATTTTGGGCTATGAGAGAAATGCCTTTCCTCCAATCGGAATGAGAGGGGCCTTCCTCCAATCAGGATTCAGTGGGGGTGGGCCTGTAGAGTGTTTGCATATGCAATTCCAGTTGATGAATCCCTCCATCAACTGGAGGGATTCACCAAATCACCAAAATCACTACATTTGTATAAAAATACTTACATCAAAATATAGATGCAGTTGCAGACATTAGTCTGGCTATGTGAGGCTATACACCTGCCTTAGAGGTCACCTGATATCAGTCAGGTGTAAGGATATTTGGGTACTAGTATGTTGTATTTAACAAGCCACACAGATCACACACAAGATGTTTCTTGTTGCAATGTCACAATTCTGACACTATGTTTTTGTATTGTAATAATGAATTGTTTGATACATACAAAATACCCATGTCGGCTTAAAGATACATCGCATGGATGCAACTGGGACGTATCCTCAGTGATGTATCCCAAGGTCATCGGGGTTTCGGGTCTCGCAACATCATACCCCTCACTCAGGCGACCCAGCCGGGGTTGATCAAGTCCCGACTTACGTCCCAGTAGCTACTCTCGGTCAGTCCACTAGGGAAAGACCCAAGGCCACACAATCCACTGCTCCAGAACTATTCCGCCGGTACTGAGAGGCACTATACTCTGGCACATGGAGGGACTAGGCTCCAGACAATTGCACAAGTCCCTCCGAGCCGAGTCTCAAGCAAGCGCAAGTCATTTGGTCCCAAGTCTCAAGCAAGTCAAGTTTTTTTTAGGTTGTGGGCGAGTCAAGTCGAGTCGAGTCCACACAGTTGGGCGAGTCAAGTCGAGTCAAGTTGCATGGTTGTTTCGAGTCGCGTCGAGTCACAATGTTTTCAAGTCGAGTCACTGGTTTTCAAGTCAAGTCACAGGTTACAACTTCCTACGGTCAAATGTAAAAAAAAATATCAGTTTTATCAATTATCAGTTTTGTTGCAGTGTGTAGCTTGAATTATATGAATGAAAGAAAAACATGTATTAATAGAGATGAGAGTTACAGTACAATTGTGCTTGTGTAGCATTTTGTAGAGCAGGCATACCTGCACGCACACGGATCATTAATTTAACATAGTGTTCATTTTTCATCAGGCACTAAGTTAGCTACCTACTCGTGTACTACACGCAGTGTTGCCAACTGCCAAAATCCAAAATGCACTAGTGGCACTTCCCAAAACGCACTACAAGGAGCTAGAGCAGTGTTTTCAACCCAGCTCACTATAAAAGCACTAGATGAATATCTAGTGAATATCACCTTGAGTTTTTCAATGATTTTGGTGCTAGGGGGGGTCTGGAAAACTAAATATAGTGTCAAATGCGTAAAGTTGGCAACACTGAGTCTATAACTACACGTGCATTTGTTTTGGTGGGATGGAGTCCTTCGGAGAGCAGAGCTGGCGAAATAATAACTGGACTAAATAAAACTATTTAGCGAGAAGAACGTACCGGTGGAAAGGGAAGGAATGAATCCGGAGTGAGTCCGGACCCCCGCAAATAGGTGATCGTGTTAGCTCCCTGACTGGTACATTTGGTTTCATTTGCACACCGTTGCCTCCCGGCAATGGTGACTCGGACGATGACTCGGACGAGTCGCCGAGTCAGGTTGTCTCAAGTCAAGTCCGAGTCTCAAGTATTTTACCTTCAAGTCCAAAGCCAGTCAAGTCACCGCAAAAATGCGACTTGGACTCGACTTGAGCCGAGTCGTAGGACTCGAGTCCAATTGTCTGCTAGGCTCTGTGGGTTGACTCTTGTCCAGACCCCTCCTACGTCTCACCAGGTCTGCTCTGCTCTCACCAGGCACAGGACCTGTGCGTTGCACCAGACTCCCAGCACCGGTATTTCATTCAGGAGCAGTGAATCACAATGGCCCTCCTAACGGCCTCACCAAGGGTTGTTGGGCTTCCTCCTCACGGAGGGCACAGGCTGGGGCGCTAACCCATACTGCTCACCCGAGTGCCGTCTACATGTAAGCTACCTGTTCAAATACTTGGACAGGTAGCAATGTCAACCAAGTCCACTCCCACAACGCGAGAGGGAATTCAACAAACCATGTGCAACTCAGATTTGGCACAAACAAGGGACTTAATTATCTTCCTTCCTAATGTGAAATGCCCTACCAACAGTCATTAAGACATGCAAATCCCTTGACTCTTTCAAAACCACTCTCAATGGGTCGGACGGATAAGCTTCATGAACTCGTAATAAAAATAAATTCGGCCACCTATTTCCTCCACCATGATTTGCTGCTTCTAACCTTACATTTGCATGGCTTTATTGCTAGATGAAATGTACAAGATGGCCACTATCATAAACAGGAGTATTCTTAACTAATGTGTCCATTCAGTTATCAGCTCTACTGTAAATCGTTTGTTTGTTTGTTTGTTTGTTTGTTCGTTGATTATTTAATTCATTAATTCAGAATCATTCATTCAATGTTATACGTTTCAAACAGTGGTCATCAGTGGTCCTTGAGAGGGGGTTCCAGGTGGTCCTCAGGCTAAACTATGTAAATGATGGAAAGTTGGTTAACCATGTGTAACTCTTTGAGAGCGTAAAAATATTCATCATGTGAATTAGCCCCAAGTCTATACAATTAGAGAAAGTAGAAGATTAATGGCCATTTTGAAAAAGCAAAAGCAAGAATAAATCTTTAGTTTTGTGGTCTGCGGGGGCTAAAATGTCCTCAAATAGTGGTCCGTGGCTCAAATGCTGAATAAATAGCACTGGGACCTGGTATGAAAATGGTTGAAAACCACTGTTCTGGAAAGTTAATTGGTTAAGAATACAAATGTGTCTTTGAAAACCCGCTATCTGTCTTATTCTTTTTCTCCCTAGTCTCTCTCTCTCTCTCTCTCTCTCTCTCTCTCTCTCTCTCTCTCTCTCTCTCTCTCTCTCTCTCTCTCTCTCTCTCTCTCTCTCTCTCCCTGTCTCTCTCTCCCTGTCTCTCTCGTTACTGAAAGTTACTGAAAAATTACGCACAGAGTTGGAAAAAAAGAACGACCTCTCCACTCCTACTCTTTTAGAAATAGACAGAGTTGCGACATTGAGTGGACAGAAAATCGTATGGTCACGTGGTTCTAGTTCTCGCGCGAGCCCATAGGCTCCAATGCATTCAGTAACTTCCGGCTGTCACTATTTGTTGTCACTATCCGATAGAAGTCTATGTAGAGGAGCCGCCATTGGACTGGCCCCATGAAGTGAACGGAGTTGGCGTAACTCTGTATTTCCAAGGCTCTGACTCCTACCACTGGGAGACTGTTGTGCAGCTCTTCACCAGAAGGTGGCGCTGTTGGCATCAATGCGTCAAATCACCACCAGGAAGTGTTTAACGTTGACAAAATAACAGTTAGGTGACTGAATAACTGACAGAAACGTTTCCACCCACCAGCTTAGTCAAATCTATTTCGATATTAATAGATTATTAGTATGACTTTACTGCAAACAGTGAAGTCAATTATCAACCACAGGCTCTCTGTGGTCGCTGAAGAGTTGTTTTGTGAAGTTGAAAGAACCATCAGAGAGTATGAGGAACAACATGTCTGCATTATGGAGAAACACAGGATGCTGGAGGTGTTTTTACAACCAGTCGTCAAACTACACAGAGCAGGTTGGTACCATTAATACCCTCAACCTGAAATTAAACACTCAAGAAAATCGGTTTTATTCTTCAAATGACTGTTATGACACACATCAAACACACAGGACTGATAGATGTCTATCAAATGTCTAAGTTCCATTTTGTGATGTTTTATGTCTATATTAAAGGGTGAGTGAGTGTTAGCCACTGTTAAAACATTTTTTATTATTAAAAAATAGTATGGGACTATGGGTTAAATCAGTGGTTTTGATACCAGGGCCCACTATTTATTCTGCATTTGAGCCACAGACCATTTGATGATATTTTAGCCCCGCAAAACTAAAGATTTCTTTTGCTTTTGTCCACAAGGCTGGATTTCGTAAATAAAATGGGCAAACATGATCAAAATGGGCATTAATCTTCTACATTCTCCAGTTGTGTAGACTTGGGCTAATTCAGATGAATATTTTAACTCTTGAGAGTGTAAACCAAATGGACTCTTGCGGGTCCATTTGGTTTCATTTTTACGCTCTCAAAGAGTTACATCTGGTTAACCAACTTTACATCATTTAGCCTGGGGACCACCTGTAACCCTCTCAAGGACCACTGGTGGTCCCCAGACCACTGGTTGAAAACCACTGGGTTAAAGCACTATTTCTGCCGTAATAATCCTTGCTATACAGTGGTTGTTCAGTAACAACGGTCGGTCTCTCCGGCTCTTTAATAAACAATAGAAACATTTTCAGGGACAGGTGGGATGACAACATTCAACCAATCATGAGTGGTAAATGGTGCATTTTTTTTTATATAGCGCCTTTATCCAAGGCGCTTTACATAGATTGTGCATCACATTCACCCATACACACACATTCATCCACTGATAGCAGTGGAAACCATGCAAGGTACCTACTAGCACATCAGGAGCAACTAGGGGTTAAGTGTCTTGCTCAGGGACACATCGACGCTAGCTCTACGGGGTCTGGGATCGAACCGGCAACCTTGTGGTTACCATCTGGTTACTCTACCTCTGAGCCACTAATTGACAACTCGTTGTCAAGTAGGCCTACACAAAAACATTAGCTGTGCTTCAAAACACCACAGGACTCCTGGTTAATTAAAAAAAACATGAGACAGGATAGCATGCACAGGCCTTGACACTAACACTTGACCACTTGCCCGGGGCAAGTAAAAAAAAATGGTGGGTCAAGTGAAGACTGCTACCTGGTTGCCCGATCGGGCAAGTGTGCAACTTATTGCACTATAACACAACACGATAAATTTGTCTTGAAGGCAGTCATTGCACTCTGCCTCTGTGTCTTCCTGCTTTCTAGCTATGCACAATTCCAGGCTGGATTTGGAAACACAACAGGCAAATTAACATACAAATCAAAATGATCTAATCTTCTACATTCTCTAGTTGTGTAGACCTGGGCTAATTAAGATGATTAATTTATTTTTAATTCTTGAAAGTGTCAAAATGAAACCAAATGGACCCACAAGGGTCCATTTGCTTTCATTTTCTACACTCTCAAGAGTTACATCTGGTTACCCAACCTCCCATCATTTAGCCTGGGGACCACCTGGAACCATCTCAAGGACCACTGGTGGTCCCCGTACCACCTGTTGAAAACCCCTGGTATATATATATATATATATATATATATATATATATATATATATATATATATATTATATATATATATATATATATATATATATATATATATATATATATATATATATTGGCTCTTACCTTTAACCAAGTGTGTTGACTCACTCCCACGTAACGCTAGGTCAAAGCAGTAACTAAGTCTAAGACTTAGTCATTAACAAAAAACATTGACCTAGTGTAAATGTTTTTTTATATACAGTACATGTACAGCTATATATCCCAGCTCTTATGAGCATTGAACGCATTGGTATAACAATGATATTGACAGTTCTGAATATGAAACTACTGTACATCAGCCTCAACCCAAAGTCAACATGTACACAATACCCATTGAACTGCGTATGTGAATAGTTAAAATATTCATCATCTGAATTAGCCCAAGTCTACACAACTACAGAATGTAGAAGATTAATGGTCATTCTGGTCTGTATGTTTGCCTGTTTTGTTTCCCAAATTCAGTATGTGGCCAAAAAAATTGTGGCCAAAAGAAAGCATTAGTTTTGGGGTTTGTGGGGCTAAAATGTCATCAAATGGTGGTCTGCGGCTCAAATTCTGAATAAATAGTGGGCCCTCAAAAAGGTTAAAAACCACTGATCCAGATAACGCAGGCTTTTCAATCTAATCTATCCTTGCTTAAAGAGCAAGAGCTGTGCTTGAAGCCTATATATAATTAGAATTAATCTGATTCCTAAAATAAAAACTGATATTAACCGCTGGTCTTTACTCCCCTTAACCTTAAGTTCAAGAATCGAAACCATAAAAATGAACATACTGCCAAGGCTCTTGTATCTGTTCATGTCTCTTCCTGTACCTGTTCCCCCCAAACAGTTCAACGAATGGGATAAGCTAATTTCACGATTCATTTGGAATGGTAGAAAACCGAGAATTAAATACACCACGTTACAGTTAAGCAAAGATAAGGGTGGTATGTCACTTCCAAACCTCCAGGATTATTTCTATGCTGCGCAACTCAAATATATAGCCACATGGAGCAGTAACGATTCTGATGCTAAGTGGAGAGAAATAGAACTATCTGAACAAGAAACTCCTGTCCAAGCAATGCTGGGCGATAAGCAACTGGCCTTTACCAATTTAGATAAGTTGGACCCGATCACATCTTTTACAATTCGGACTTGGTTTACAATTATCAAACAGCTAAAAATAGAGAAACAATCTAGAATATTAAGATGGGTAGCTTTCGATTCGGCTTTTACTCCTGGTAAATTAGACCACAGGTTCAAATCTTGGTATTCCTTTCATGGGATTACAGCCTTCTATTCAATTATGGAACAGAACCAGTTACAGTCCTTTCAACACCTAAAAGATAGATATTTCTTAGAAAATCAGGATTTCTTCCGGTACCTTCAGATGCGCCATTACTTTACTCGGGAAATTCAGATTTGTGATCCACAAATCAATCAATCTAGCCTTATTCAACTGGTAGCTGAAGCACCTACTAAAGGAACAAAGAGGATAGTATCTAAACTGTACCAGAGTATCTCAGCTTCCAGAAATCACTCAACAGAATACATGAAAGTAAAATGGGAAAAAGAAACTAATGTTCAAATCACAACTGAACAATGGCTAAATATTTGCGAAATACAACAACAAGCTCCCATTCCTGGCGTGAATTTTGTTGGAAAAACTTAACCCGCTTTTTCATTACCCCTAAAATTAAATCTAAACAGCTTGGAATACCCCAGTCATGCTGGAGAAACTGTGGGGAGGTAGAAGCAAATCACTACCATATCTTCTGGGGGTGCCCAGAAATTCACACTTTCTGGAAAAACCTCTTAGAGATATTGCAAGAGATTCAGGATATACAAATTCCAGATATCTCTCCTCTTATTTTCCTGGGGGACTTTCCAGAAAACATTGTAGGAAGCGACAGGTATCTCTTGAAAATTCTCTTAGCTGCTGCGAAAAAGGCCATTACCCGTAAATGGCTACAGGCAGAACCTCCCTATATAGCAGATTGGCTCCAAATAATGTCTGAAATTTACGATATGGAACGGATGACAGCTAAACTGAGATTGAGATGTGAGTCTTTTGGGAAAAAATGGATGAAATGGATTATTTATACTACTACTCTAAAGGAGGGTTAGGGAATTTACCTTCCCCCACCAAAGGCTTCAATTAAGTGTACTTAGGCTGTATGTGAATATATGTGCAAGTACTGCACTTATATGTTCATATAAACAATTTCATTTGAGCATACCTCTGGTACGACTCTTGAACCCTACGCATTGACTGATACTTAAGTACTAGGCACAGCTGACGTGGTTTGATGATGACATTTGTATATGTATGGATATACCGTATAATATGTATATGTGTGTTTGTTCATTTACATATATGAGTGTATTTATTTAGCCATAGCTTTCATTATTTTTTATTTTTATACCACCTATCATATTGTCCTATTCCATCTGTGCCTGTACCTTCCTTTTTACACTGTCCACTCCCTTGTATATATTAATGTTTTTATCAATGTCTGGCAAACTCTTTCCTTTTCTCTTTTTTTTCTTTTCTCTCACGCATCAAGTTTTAAAAAAAAAATCAATAAAATTTTAAGTTGAAAAAAGAATTAATCTGATTCCATTCCCAACAGAAAACACATCAAGGTGCTCTCTCCTGATATATTCTCTCCTCCTCCTCCTATAGATGCCACAATCCTTCCTATGTGTAAAGAGGAGGTTTCCCCTGAACAGCAGCTAGAGAGGAGTCCCAGTCTGGTCCAGGAGAAAACAGAAGCTCCACAGATTAAAGAGGAACAGGAGGAGTCGTTTCAGGGACCAGAGGAGGCTGATGGGTCAACAGAACACAGTATGGTGGAGGAATTTAATTACAAGTAGAACATGGTTCACCAAACTTATGAGGTCTAATTGCTAGTGCATTTCCAAGATGAAGAACTACCCTGAAGTCGTTGCATTGGTTCTGTAATGCTGTATGTAAGATTATTTTTCAGCCTAGTGTCAACAATTTCCCACATCCAAGTCAAGTTTAGCAGGATTTATACAGTATATATGTATCGGTGTTCATGTGTGCTATTCAAAAATGGAACAGACCTGCAAATTCAAACAGCAGTAACCAGTGATTCTAATACATACAGTAGCCTATTTGAGAGAAGCACCTATTGTGTGTGTTGCTGATATCATCTCCTCTCTCTTCCTTCTAGAAGTCATAATCCTTCGTGTGTGTGAAGAGGAGCAGGAGAGCATCCCCAGTCTGGTCCAGGAGAAACCACAACTCTACCCGATTAGAGAGGAACCCACAGAGCTACTTGTAACAGCAGAGGAGGCTTTCCTGACAGTAAAAAGTGAAAACGATGATGAAGACACAAACGCAGAGAATCTGTCCAACATCTCAACTGAACACATGAAAACTAAAGCTGATGTAGAGGACTGTTCAGGATCACAGTCCACTGGTGAGAAACGGCTGCTTTCTTCACACAGTTCTGAATCTCACATCACAGAAGACAGTGATGAGTGGGAGGAGACCAGGGAGCATCAGGCAGCTTTAAACACACGGAAATCACTCAAGACACAACATGTGGAAGGACAAAGATTGTCTTTCAGCAACAAGCAGTCCCTGGACTTGAAACCAGCGAAACACGCTCCATCCGTGAAGAGTCACACAGAGAATGATATAATTAGTTGTACCATTTGTGACAAAGACTTCAGTTCCATGAATTTGAAAAGACACATGACGACTCATACAGGGGGGGAAACATATTCCTGTACAGTTTGTAAACAAAGATTCAGTCTGAAGGATGTTCTGAAGACACACATGAGAACACATACAGGTGAAAAACCATATTCCTGTACAGTATGTGAACAAAGATTCAGTGACAATTCTAATCTGAAAACACACATGAGAACACATACAGGTGAAAAACCATATTCCTGTACAGTTTGTGAACAAAGATTCAGTCATAATTCTTCTCTGAAGATACACATGAGATCACATACAGGTGAAAAACCATATTCCTGTACAGTTTGTGATCAAAGATTCAGTAAAATTCTTCTCTGAAGAAGCACATGAGAACGCATACAGGGGAAAGACCATATTCCTGTACAGTTTGTGAACAAAGATTCAGTCAAAATTCTAATCTGAAGAAGCACATGAGAACACATACAGGTGTAAAACACTACACCTGTACAGTTTGTGAACAAAGATTCAGTCAAAATTCTTCTCTGAAAAAGCACATGAGAACACATACAGGCGAAAAACCCTACACCTGTACAGTTTGTGAACAAAGATTCAGTCAAAATTCTAATCTGAAAAAAACACATGAGAATACATACAGGTGAAAAACCTTACACCTGTACCGTTTGAAAGCGAAGATTCCGTCAAAATTCTTCTCTGAAAAAGCACATGAGAACACATACAGGCGAAAAACCCTACACCTGTACAGTTTGTGAACAAAGATTCCGTCGTATACATCATCTGAAGAAACACGTGAGGACTCATACAGGTGAGGAAAATGTGCTAGAGCAGGGCCCACTATTTATTCTGCATTTTAGCCACGGAGCACCATTTGATGTTGAGTTCAGTGTCTTGGGTTAGCCGGGTCCATTTGGTTTCATTCTATGCTTGATGTGTTTTTCAGGTGCAGAAGATGCATTGCAGGATAAGGAGGTTGAGGGAACTGTTTACCCCACAGTTGCATCCTGCAGCAGGTGTGTGTGTGTGTGTGTGTGTGTGTGTGTGTGTGTGTGTGTGTGTGTGTGTGTGTGTGTGTGTGTGTGTGTGTGTGTGTGTGTGTGTGTGTGCGCGCGTGCGTGCGCAGGCGGGGGGTGGCTGGTTAGTAGTACACACATATAGTACACATATTGTACATACATGCTGTATTTACAACGTACATTCTGTGAATTATATGCTCTTCATTGTGCGCAACATTCTGCTAGTCTACAGTTCAATGCTGAGGAAGGTCCTGCTAAGAAGACCTGAAACACCCCACTGAACTGCAGCGTGTTCCCACTGCTGAGTGACGGTAAGAGATATATAAAAAAAAAAAAAAAAAAAAACATGTACTATAAGGGAGTGGATTGTTGGCTGATTTACCACAGTTTCAGACCATGATAAGTCAATAGGCACACAACCCTGAAACAGTTCCACCACTTTTTACTGTAACTGAAAGAAACACAGTTGTAACTTGCAAGGATCTTTAGTTATGATCATTAATTGTTAATAGCACCACAGCATGGTCTGGTGGAGACCTGTGCTCAGAAGGGCGCTTTTTATAGTTTCAAGTCAATCGATTGGGTTTGACTGTGACTTTTGTGACCTAACAGGTGATGGAGGAGAGATAAGTGAAGAAAAGAGGAGGAAGGATTCTTTAAACAGACAAATAAAGATCTGTTCCCTGTACCTCTAAATGGAAGGTGGGAAATGAGTGACTTGGACTTGACAAGATGACACCATATTAATTTTAAAATGCAATGCTCAAGGTAGAAGAATGTCGATGAACCCTTACAGAGAGTGCACTTCTATTCTCCAAAATTACAACAAATATACAGTACTAGAGACTCAACAGAATTTAAAGTAAATTGTACAGTGTTTAGTGTCTTGAGTATAGCTTGAGTTCACGTCATGTTAATTCAGTGTTTTAATGCAAATTTGTTCTTGGTTTGGATGTTTTTTGGTTTGTGTTTTGCATGCTTGTACAGTTTATAAAGAAAATATTCCATTGTAATGGTAATCTGAAGAATCACATGAGGATTCATACAGGGAGAAAAAAAATACCTGTACAGTTTGTCAACAAAGATTCAGTGAAAATGGTCATCTGAAAACACCTCATGACTCATACAGAGGAAAAACCCTACAATTGTACAGTTTGTCATCAAAGATTCAGTCAAAGTAAAAATCTGAACAGATGCTTGAAGACTGTACAGGGTCTTTAGCTTGATTATCACTGTTTAATTCAAGTTTAATTCAGTGTTTTACTGCATATTTGTGGTTTTGCTCATTCAATAAATAAGCCCAATCATAAGTATGAGTCTATGGAAATGTATTCTTTGTGTGCTATATATTCTCTTGAACATGCCTTTGTCTGTGGGTCTTTGACAGCCAAACATAAAGCAAAGCAAACACCACAGTCTAGGAGAATAACCAAGTATGTTTGTACATGGATTATAGCCTACTGGTCACATTGCTCCAAAACTAATTATATAACATAAATCGAGAGACCAAAATAGACAGTATACACAAACCTCACTGCTTAATTTCTACCAACAGTACCAACTGTTTCCTAGTTCCTACCAACAGTCATTAACATGCAAATCCTTTGACTCTTTCAAAACCACACTCAATGGGTCTGATGGATGCGCCTCATAATCATAACTCGTAATAAAAATAAAGTCGGCCCCCTGTTACCTCCACCATGATTTGCTGCTTCTAATCTTCCATATGGCTTTATTGGATGAAATGTACAAGATGACCACTATCATGAACCAGAGTATTCTTAACTAATGTGTTCATTCAGTTATCAGCTCTATTGTAAATTGTTTGTTCATCTGTTAATTATTTCATTCATTAATTCAGAATAATTTATTCATTCAATGTTATACGATTCAAAATGGTCCAAGGACCATCAGTGGTCCTTGAGAGAGGTGCTCCTCAGGCTAAACGATGTAGATGATTGAAAGTTGGTTAACCAGGTGTAAATATTTGAGAGCATAAAATGAAACCAAATGGACTCTTGCGGGTCCATTTGGTTTCATGTTTACGCTCAAGAGTTAAAATAGCCCGTGAGCCAGGGGGGTTGGTCGGTACCAAAAAGGTGAATAAGGATTTTTGTCATGGTAGACATGTCTAGAGTTAGAAAATATGTGATAGCCTTGCACCAGTGGTAGCTTTATGGGTGCTATCATGCATTTTATTATAACAACATTAGGCGAAAATTGCATGGGTCATTGTATGAAAGCATACTATTTAACTACAAAAAATGTTGCTTTTGGACTGGCCTCTAACCTGAAAACTGTCCGGCTTGGTTGTACCTGCCAGGGGTATAACCCCGGCCGGTATAGTCCTCAGGGTCATGGACGCACACAAGCCTCCCCACCACGACAAGGTAGCAACAACAGGGAAGGGATTTTTTTTTTTTTTTGTATTTTTTTTTGTATATTTTTTTTATTTTTATTTTATTTGTGTGTGTGTGTGCGTGTGTGCGTGTGTGTGTGTTTGTGTGTGCGCGTGTGTGTGCATGTGTTCTCTCAACCCTGGATCCTCGGCCCCCTTCTGTGCGCCTCCATGCCACCCCATGCCAGTTCCTGGCTTGTTCTTTGCTTCAACCTACAAAAGGTGGTTTGGGTGTCTATCCCTATGTTTAAGGTTCAAGGGATGTTACTAAGACGCTATTAATTTAATCATTACAATTCTCAATTACGAAGATTGTATTATGTCCCATACTTTGATTTCTATACATTCACAACCTAATAATCAAAGTAATTTTCTTCAAATTCATCCATGTCTTCACCTGAACTTTCCACACTCTCTGATGTGCATGCCTGGTTCTCACAGTCTGCCAGTTTACACATGTGCATTTGCAACACACACACATTTTGGGAGTGAACATTTCTTTGGACAGTTACATGCCAGTAGGTCCAAGACAGCATCAGGTGCTGGCTTGCCTTCCATCCAGTCTACCACCAACTGTTCAGATTTCTCTTCTCTCTCCATCTTCCATCCTCTTCCAACAGGGCTTGGCACTTGTGGGTCCTGCTCCAAGCATCTTCTCCATACCAGCTTGGTAATTGGCTCGCTGTGCATGTTTTGTTAAACAATCCTTGCATGGTGGGAGTTGATGACTTTCAATTTCACCTTTTTTGACACAGAAAAGGTGATACCTCAGCTCATTGATTTTGTTGGTTGGAGCTTTTGGGGCATACATGAGACATGTAAATTTCTCTAGTTTGTCCAAGAGTTCTTCAGAGAGGTCCCATTCCAGACCTAACTCTAGGAATGTGTCCTGTGTTTCCCTGCTGCTGGTGAGCACATTTTTGGAACAGTGGGGCCTTAATCCTGTCACAAAATGCTAAAGACATAATGAAGACATCCGTGTCTTCTGAGCAGATGACTACTGATTGGTATCCCTCTCTTGTGGCATGGGCAGCATGGAGAAGTAGGCGACCATCTGCTTCTTCTTGTTGACATTGAAGAGCAGGTACCTCCTCACTGTCTTGAGATGTTATTCTATAACATGTGTCATTTACAGTTGCATACACAATCTTTTCCTGTAGCTTTGCTCTATATTCTTCCCTTCTCCATTCCTGCACAATGAATGTAATGAGACTGGTTTTGTTACTGACTTTTGTTAGGAAGCTCCTCCATTGCCTCACCTTCTGTGTGCCTGTGATACCTTGCAACGCGTGTCCAGTCTCTTCGCCCCGTTGTGATCTTTCACTATTCTTGATAGAATTGTCCTTGTATGTGTCAAAAACAACATCTACTCTGATACTCTGACTACCTTCCCTGAGGGCCATACCCAGAATTGTTGTGGCAACATCTCTGAAAGTATCTTGATCACCTTTCACTCTTTGGACCAAGTTCATTCCATCAACCACTGTAGCAGAGTTTTCTGGGAGTTGCTCTGCTACTGCTACATTTTTCTGCAAGGCTGCTGCCAAAGTAGCTTTATTTGTCTTTCTCAGCAATCCATCTGGTGTGGACAGAAAGGTCCAAGGGGATGAGAAAGGATATCTTCCATGTGTAGACTGCGCCCCTGTGCCATCACTATGATGCGCCCAAACAAAGATCGGTCTGCTTTCAGTATAATTGCCCTCCCACTTGATTTCACTTCTCTCTTCTTACACATATCACTGAATGTTTTCAACCTGTTTGTCTTCATTGGGTCATGGAATTTCTTTTCTGGTGGGTCTGCCTCTAGTCTTTCTTTCTTGAAAGTGGCATAGCATTTCTCACCAATTTCTTTTGCCTTCAGCAGATCAGTGACAATGTCCCTAGGAGCTGCCTTTGCCGTAGATATACTAATGAGATCCTGCTTCTCTGCAAATGGGTCAACCCATCCATGTAGTAGACTAACCACTGCTGAAACTGCTTCCTCATCCTTCTCAATTCTTGACTGCTGTAACTCTGTGTGGCAAAGTTTAGATGTGTTACCTTTTGCCATTTCCCTTAACTGTCCCAGGAATGCACTGCGGTGTTCAGCTGTAATATAGTAACGCTGGACAGCTCCAGCATTCAGACTGAATCGTGATGTTCCTCCAGGAGTCTGTGTGTCTTTATTAATTGTTACTTCAGTAGCCTGGTCCACAGGTATCCTCCCAAAGGGATTGTTACTAGACAGCTGTACTGAGAATTGCCCTGTCTGGAAGGCCTCATATACAGAAGGATTCTTCTCTGGTAGGTTCGTCATCTGAGCAAAGTAGGGGGACAGGTACCGGGCATAATTAAGCCTATCATAGGCAAAACACCAAGGGATCATGCTCCTTATAGCATGCAGGTGCAACTCCCAGTTCCCTTCACGAGATGCACGCAAAAGGCCAAGTAATACGTCCTCTACTATGTCAATGTATGACATCCAAAATGCAGAGAGTTCACCATTGTTGTAACGGAGGTGTTCCAAAAAGTCTTTCCACAGGCTCATCAGCTCAGCGAAGACTGGACTTTGCATAATAGTGTCAAAACTATGTTGGTTGAGGTCACTGGCCATGTCTTTAACAATGCTCAAGAATGATTGTATCATCCCACTCATCTCTTGGATGTTGTCCTCAACCCACAGTATGAACTTTGCCCAAGCAAGTCTCATCAGTGCTTCGTAGATTGTCTTGTGGACTCTGACAGCACGATTATAGTGCCTACCATCCAGGACACTATTGATGGACCCCTCTGCGACAATTCCAGCCTCTATACATATGTCCTTTAAACCAGCATCACGAAATCTCTTTCCTAGGATAGATAAGGCATTGCATACAGTATGAAATGCCCCCATTCTGAGAATAATGTTTGAGAATGTCTCTTTGTGCTTCCAGGCAATTTCTGTTGCTTTTGCATACAATGCTTGATCCATCACGACCACAACTGCTTCAAGTTGCAGTTCCTTCCTGATTTGCTCTGACTGATTCAGGATTTCAAACACTGTGGTCAACTCTGTTGCTGGTGAATTGATCGTTGGCAGATAACCAACATTATCTTGCAAGATCAATTCCTGGTTCCTAATGCTGATGTTAAAGCCAGTCCAACTTGGGATGGCTTGATTCTCGGGATCAGTTTGCCTTGCGAGTGTCCACACCAGGTTTTTCTTGCAGGCAAAAAGAGAAGCTTCATTTTTTCCCTGGACACATTGTTCCATGGTTGGGAGAGGCTGTGGGCCCACACGTGCACCTGCTACATATACTTCCAGTGCTTGGCCCTCGGTGGTGACTGATCTCTGCTTATGTTTCTCAATATGAGGAAGCTCGGGTCTTGGCAAATGTGGTCCATAAACATTAGCCTGAACCACAATACCATTGACTCTGTGTGACGTACCCTTTCCAGTGAGAGTTTCCTCTAGTCTATCAATATTGTCCCATGCGAGATTGGTGAAGATGTGAGGCTTGATGGAGGCTGGAAGAACTACTTTCTGGTTGGATGCTGTTGCTAGCTTTTGGAGACATAAAGCAGTGTCGTTCTCTTCAAGTTGGGAGTAAGACACCCCATGCCCAAACCTATTAAGTGTCTGGATTAGCTCAGTGTTACCTGTCAGTGTCTTAACTGCATATGGAAGTAGAAGGTGTTTTGGTGGCTTATGTTGGCCACAGGTCACAGCATATACAATGGGGGAAATAAGTATTTGACACGCTGATGATTTTGTAAGTTTTCATGGTTAGAATGAAATGAGCACTCTGTCATTTTTATGGTACCGTTATTTGAACAAATAGAGGCAGAATATCAACAAAAATGTCCACAAGAAGACATTTTTTAAAGGTTATGAATTAATTTGCGTTAGATCTGGGGAAATAAGTATTTGATACCCAAGCACAGTCTGACTTCGTACTTGGTGGAGAAACCTTTGTGGGCAAGCACAGTTGTCAGAAGTTTCTTGTAGTTGGTCACCAAGTTTGCGCACATCTCAGGAGGGGTTTTGGTCCACTCCTCTTTAGATATCCTCTCCAAATCCTCAAGTTTTCGAGGGTGTTGCTTTCCAACTCGAAGCTTCAGCACCCTCCATAGATTTTCCATAGGATTAAGGTCTGGAGACTGGTTAGACCACTCCATAACCTTAATATGCTTCTTCTTGAGTCACTCCTTTTGTTGCCTTGACCGTATTGGTTTGTTGTCATGCTGGAAGACCCAGCCACGACCCATCTTCAGTCCTCTGGGCTGAGGGAAGGAGGTTCTTGCCCAAGATCCTGCGGTACATGGCCACATCCATCAGCCACACAATGCGGTGAAGTTGCCCTGTACCCTTAGCAGAGAAACAGCCCCAAAGAATAATGTTTCCACCTCCATGCTTGACGGTGGGGATGGTGGTGTTGGGTTTGTATTCAGCATTTCTCTTGATCCAAACACGATGAGTCAAATTGATGCGAAAGAGTTCGATTTTGGTCTTATTTGACCACATCACATGACCCCCAGCCTGCTTTGAATCATTTAGGTGTTCATTGGCAAACTTTAGACAGGCCTCTATGTGGGTTCTTGAGCAAGGGGACATTGCGGGCAGTGCAGGATTTCAATATGTAGTGTGTTGCCTTCAAATCATTAACACCATCATCCCACTGTCAGGCATGGAGTTGGAAACATTGTGCTTTGAAGCTGTTTCTCTGCTAAGGGTACAGGGCAACTTTACCGCATTGTGAGGTCGATGGATGGGGGCAACATCTTGGACAAGAACCTCCTTTCCTCAGCCAGACCACTGAAGATGGGTCGTGGCTCGGTCTTCCAGCATGACAACGAACCAAAACATACAGTCAAGGCAACAAAAGGAGTGACTCAAGAAGAAGCATATTAAGGTTATGGAGTGGTCTAACCAGTCTCCAGACCTTAATCCTATGGAAAATCTATGGAGGGTGCAGAAGCTTCGAGTTGGAAAGCAACACCCTAGAAAACTTGAGGATTTGGAAAGGATCTCTAAAGAGGAGTGGACCAAAACCCCTCCTGAGATGTGCGCAAACTTGGTGACCAACTACAAGAAACTTCTGACTACTGTGCTTGCCCACAAAGGTTTCTCCACCAAGTACGAAGTCAGACTGTGCTTGCGTATCAAATACTTATTTCCCCAGATCTAACGCAAATTAATTCATAACCTTTAAAAAATGCTTTCCTGTGGACATTTTTGTTGATATTCTGTCTCTATTTGTTCAAATAAAAGTACCATAAAAATGACAGAGTGCTCATTTCATTCTAACCATGAAAACTTACAAAATCATCAGCGTGTCAAATACTTATTTCCCCCATTGTATTATGTCCTGACTAAATGACTGAACCAGAGCAGTGACCCTCTGTGTCAGAGTCTTGCTATCAGGATTTCCAGTGAGCAGCCCAACAAGAAGCCGTTGCAGATGATCTGGTATGGATATGTAACCGTTATCTTTTACCTCAGATGGATGGAATGGCCAGGGGGTCTCAGTCATCTCCTGTTTGATGATTGATCTGATACATGATGATGTCTGATCTATGATCTTGTTAAAATTGGTTGACTTGGCCCTCCAAATTTTGAGTTCCTTTTGGAGAGTTTGATTTTCCAAGACAACATCCCTTAATGATACACTTTGTGGAACCATTAACAATCTTCCTCTGTCATCCGGAAATATATCAACTACATTACCCAGCTCAAATTCAATATTCCGGCGAATATGCTTTTTTGTATGTTCTTGCAAGATTGTAACTCCACCAGACAACATGAACTGTTCAAGTTTCAAGGCTAAAGAGTTGACTTCTACAATTAATTTGTTGGGTATGATATCATTTCTGATATATTTGAAAAGATCAGTATAGGCTTCCTTTTCAATCCTGTAGTATAGTTTATCTTTCTTTATAGGTTCCTTTTTGATGTTTGTATATAGCTTATAGCATGACACATGATAGTGGGCCTCTGCAGCAACTATGTCTCTGCTGGTTACTGCTAGAATATTTTCATCTCCCTTTCGGGTTGCACATTCTCTTAACGTTTGGTCTGCTCTGAGTTGTACAGCTTGTGTAAGTTTTTCACGTGTCTTGGAGCCCTTTAGAAATTTCACTTTCTTACAGAAAATGCAAATTTGATCATACACCCTTGATTCTGATGACGATCTCCTACTTGGCCTTTTTGTACAGGTGTGGCCAACAACTTCCTCAGAAATGCCTTCCTTGGCTTTCCTTTTCAAAGAATCCAAGTCTTTCTTCATGGTGAAGAGGCTACGGCATTTTCTATGATAATAAATTATTGGCACTTCCTTTTCTCCAAGTTCTTTTGCGATATTTAAAATAGGGATGTGGTTTCTCACTTTGGCTGCTTCGAGTAACGTTTCCCAGGATTTATAGTCCTGGGGACTAAGTAAATGTTCATCATCGTTTGTTGTTTTGTTGTGCATAATGCACTGTTTAAGCGTTTCTGTCTGCTTATGACTCTCCATCATGGATGAAAGATTCAGACACTCTGCCCTTCTCTCCCTACTGTTATGCAGCACTGCTCAACCACCACTGACTGGCCTATTTATACTGTGTGTGTCAATTAACTCAATGCACAACATGTGTGTAGTCACACCTACCTCCAGTTGGGCTCAAGGCAGGTGTGAGTGTGACTACTTTACAGTCACATGATCCCTCTTCCCCCAGTGATATTCATGTTTTATAAAATACAAATATTTAGCCTTTGCATTACTAATACTATTTTATGTATTGCAATCTTTTAGGTTATGTACATAATAGAGCTTTGTGTTGCATCTTTCATGACAACCAAAGTAAATCATATTTCATTTAAAGTCACTATGTTATCACTGCCTATAAAGGAAAACATTGCAAGATATTCTGATTTTAACAACCTTTCTGAACAATTTATATAGTCTGGGCTTTCTTCCAACTGTTTTCTGGTTGAGATGGGGTCAATAATGAGAGAGAATCATCAGTTTGAAGTAGAATGATTAATTCGGATTTTGAAAACTGTATTTTGGCATGTGATCATAAATGGAGTGATAGCACACATAAAGCTACCACAGATGCAAGGCTATCACATTTTTCCTAGTACTAGGGGTGTATACCTACTCAAAAATCACTATGAGAATTATTCACCCCATTTGGTACCGAGGACCCCATTTTGGGGGTCCTGGCTCACGGGCTAAAATATCCATCATGTGAATCAGCCCCAAGTCTATACAACTAGAGAATGTAGATTAAGATTAATGGCCATTTTGATCTGTATGTTTGACTGTCTTGTTTTCCCAAATCCAGCCTGGAATTGCAGACAAAAGCAAAAATAAATCCATAGTTTTGGGGTCTGTGGGGGCTAAAATGTCCTCAAATGGTGGTGAATAAATAGTGGGCCCTGGTATGGAAATGGCTGAAAACCACTGAAGGTTAATTGGTTAAGAATACAAATGTTTCCAATTACACACCGAGTTGGAAAAAGAACGACCTCTCCACTGCTACCACTGGGAGACTGTTGTGCAGCTCTTCACCAGAAGGTGGCGCTGTTGGCATCAATGCGTCAAATCACCACCAGGAAGTGTTTAATGTTGACAAAATAACATTTAGGTGACTGAATAACTGTCAGAAACGTTTCCACACACCAGCTTAATCAAATCTATTTTGATATTAATAGATTATTAGTATGACTTTACTGCAAACAGTGAAGTCAATTATCAACCACAGACTCTCTGTGGTCGCTGAAGAGTTGTTTTGTGAAGTTGAAAGAACCATCAGAGAGTATGAGGAACAACATGTCTGCATTATGGAGAAACACAGGATGCTGGAGGTGTTTTTACAGCCAGTCGTCAAACTACACAGAGCAGGTTGGTACCATTAATACCCTCGACCTGAAATTAAACACTCAAGAAAATCGTTTTTATTCTTCAAATGACTGTTATGACACACATCAAACACACAGGACTGATAGATGTCTATCAAATGTCTAAGTTCCATTTTGTGATGTTTTATGTATATATTAAAGGGTGAGTGAGTGTTAGGCCACTGTTTAAAACATTTTTTTTTATTATTAAAATATATATTGGTTAAATCAGTGGTTTTGATACCAGGGCCCACTATTTATTCTGCATTTGAGCCACAGACCATTTGATGATATTTTAGCCCACAGACCCAAAACTAAAGATTTCTTTTGCTTTTGTCCACAAGGCTGGATTTCGTAAACAAAATGGGCAAACAGATCGAAATGAGCTTCTACATTCTCTAGTTGTGTAGACTTGGGCTAATTCAGATGAATATTTTCACTCTTGAGAGTGTAAACATGAAACCAAATAATTAGGGCCCGAGCACTGCAACGCATGTGCGAAGCCCTATTGAAACCGTCCTGGTTATTATTAGGGCCCGAGCACTGCAACGCATGTGCGAAGCCCTATTGAAACCGTCCTGGTTATTATTAGGGCCCGAGCACTGCAAAGCAAGTGCGAAGCCCTATTGAAACCGCAATGTTTCTTATTAGGGCCCGAGCACTGCAAAGCAAGTGCGAAGCCCTATTGATTCCGCAATGTTTATTATTATTCTTTAACCGAAGTAAATCGCGTTTTTCGGCCGCATAACGTACACGAAAAGTTGCGAAAGTTGGCACGCACGTTCCTAGTGGCGTAAATTTACGTATGGTAAAACTGTTAAAAGTGGGCGTGGCCTAATTGTGCAACAGCGCCCCCTAGAAAACTTCGTGCCTCAAGCCCCACCATACGGTTTGACGTACATCCACGAAAATCGGCACGCACCTGTATCATGTCGCAACTTAAAAAAAAGTCTCTTGGTGCCGCGTCCGAAACCGAACAGGAAGTCGGTTATTTCAAAATAAAGGCTGCGTTTTGGTGCAATTTAGGCCATTTCCACATGTTGCATTTTGGCGAACTCGTCGGAGCAGGGGGGTCCGTTCGGAAAAAAAATCGCTCGGCAAGCAGAAAAGACGTTGACGATGAAAAGTTGTGCAAATCGTGAGTTTTCGTTTAAAACGGCGCCACCGTGGCGGAGCGCCAAACTTCGCCGCCAAACAGGAAGAGGTACTTGCACCTGATTGGTCGATACTATTTTCTGCCATAACTCCTCAATGCTATGTCATAGAGACATATGGCTGACATCATTGGACTAGATAATGAGTCCCTGACGCGTCGCTGACGTTGATTGGTGTAACTTAGCCCCGCCCCCTCTTCTGATTGGTCGATACTATTTTCTGCCATAACTCCTCATTGCTATGTCATAGAGACATATGGGTGGTAGCTTTGGACTGGGTTATGAGTCCCTGACGCGTCCCTGACGTTGATTGGTATAACTTAGCCCCGCCCCCTCTTCTGATTGGTCGATACTATTTCCTGCCATAACTCCTCAATGCTATGTCATAGAGACATATGGGTGATAGCACTGGACTCGGTATGGCGTCCCTGACCCGTCCCTGACGTGATTGGTGTAACTTAGCCCCGCCCCCTCTTCTGATTGGTCGATACTATTTCCTGCCATAACTCCTCAATGCTATGTCATAGAGACATATGGGTGATAGCACTGGACTCGGTATGGCGTCCCTGACCCGTCCCTGACGTGATTGGTGTAACTTAGCCCCGCCCCCTCTTCTGATTGGTCGATACTATTTCCTGCCATAACTCCTCAATGCTATGTCATAGAGACATATGGGTGGTATCATTGGACTATGTTTTGGCTCCTTGTGACTTAGCCGCGTCCCTTTTCTAATTGGCCGCTATTTGCCCAAAACTTGCACGATCGAGGGCCCGTTAATCGCTGCTTGCAGCTTTAATTCTTCTTTCTTCTTTAACCGAAGTAAATCGCGTTTTTCGGGCCGCATAACGTACACGAAAGTTGCGAAAATTGGCACGCACGTTCCTAGTGGCGTAAATTTACGTATGGTAAAATTGTTAAAAGTGGGCGTGGCCTAATTGCGCAACAGCGCCCCCTAGAAAACTTCGTGCCTCAAGCCCCACCATACGGTTTGACGTACATCCACGAAAATCGGCACGCACCTGTATCATGTCGCAACTTAAAAAAAGTCTCTTGGTGCCGCGTCGAAACCGAACAGGAAGTCGGTTATTTCAAAATAAAGGCTGCGTTTTGGTGCAATTTAGGCCATTTCCACATGTCGCATTTTGGCCAACTCGTCGGAGCGGGGGGGTCCGTTCGGAAAAAAAATCGCTCGGCAAGCAGAAAAGACGTTGACGATGAAAAAGTTGTGTTAATCGTGAGTTTTCGTTAAAATGGCGCCACCGTGGCGGATGCGCCAAACTTCGCCGCCAAACAGGAAGTGGTACTTGCACCTGATTGGTCGATACTATTTTCTGCCATAACTCCTCAATGCTATGTCATAGAGACATATGGCTGGCATCATGGGACCCGGTAATGAGTCCCTGACGTCCTGATTGGTATTGACCAATCAGAAGAGGGGCCCGCCCCCTGTACTTGCACCTGATTGGTCGATACTATTTTCTGCCATAACTCCTCAATGCTATGTCATAGAGACATATGGGTGGCAGCAATGGATGGGTAATGAGTCCCCGACGCGTCCCTGACGTTGATTGGTGTAACTTAGCCCCGCCCCCTCCTCTGATTGGTTGATACTATTTTCTGCCATAACTCCACAATGCTATGTCATAGAGACATATGGGTGACATCATTGGACTAGTAATGAGTCCCTGACGCGTCCCTGACGTTGATTGGTGTAACTTAGCCCCGCCCCCTATTCTGATTGGTCGATACTATTTCCTGCCATAACTCCTCAATGCTATGTCATACAGACATAATGGTGGTATCATTGGACTATGTTTGGTGTCCTTGTGAATTAGCCGCGTCCCCTTTTCTGATTGGCCGATATTTGCCCGAAACTTGCACGATCGAGGGCCCCGTAAATCGCTGCTTGCAGCTTTAATTATTATTCTTAACCGAAATAAATCACGTTTTTCGGCCGCATAACATAAACGAAAAGTTGCGAAAGTTGGCACGCACGTTCCTAGTGGCGTAAATTTAAGTATGGTAAAAATTGTTAAAAGTGGGCGTGGCCTAATTGTGCAACAGCGCCCCTAGAAAACTTCGTGCCTCAAGCCCCACCATACGGTTTGGCGTACATCCACGAAAATCGGCACGCACCTGTATCATGTCGCAACTTAAAAAAAAGTCTCTTGGTGCCGCGTCCGAAACCAAACAGGAAGTCGGTTATTTCAAAATAAAGGCTGCGTTTTGGTGCAATTTAGCCCATTTCCACATGTCGCATTTTGGCTAACTCGTCGGAGCAGGGGGGTCCGTTCGAAAAAAAAATCGCTCGGTAAGCAGAAAAGACGTTGACGATGAAAAGTTGTGCTAATCGTGAGTTTTCGTTAAAACGGCGCCGCCGTGGCGGAGCGCCAAACTTCGCCGCCAAACAGGAAGTGGTACTTGCACCTGATTGGTCGATACTATTTTCTGCCATAACTCCTCAATGCTATGTCATAGAGACATATGGCTGGCATCATGGGACCCGGTAATGAGTCCCTGACGTCCTGATGGTATCGACCAACCAGAAGAGGGGCCCCGCCCCCTGTACTTGCACCTGATTGGTCGATACTATTTTCTGCCATAACTCCTCAATGCTATGTCATAGAGACATATGGCTGGCATCATGGGACCCAGTAATGAGTCCCTGACATTCGTATTGGTATCGACCAATCAGAAGAGGGGCCCCGCCCCCTGTACTTGCACCTGATTGGTCGATACTATTTTCTGCCATAACTCCTCAATGCTATGTCATAGAGACATATGGCTGGCATCATGGGACCCGGGTAATGAGTCCCTGACGTCCTGATTGGTATCGACCAATCAGAAGAGGGGCCCCGCCCCCTGTACTTGCACCTGATTGGTCGATACTATTTCCTGCCATAACTCCTCAATGCTATGTCATAGAGACATATGGGTGGTAGCATTGGACTGCTTAATGAGTCCCTGACGCGTCCCTGACGTTGATTGGTGTAACTTAGTCCCCCCCCTCCTCTGATTGGTCGATACTATTTCCTGCCATAACTCCACAATGCTATGTCATAGAGACATATGGGTGACATCATTGGACTAGTAATGAGTCCCTGACGCGTCCCTGACGTTGATTGGTGTAACTTAGCCCCGCCCCCTCTTCTGATTGGTCGATACTATTTCCTGCCATAACTCCTAATGCGATGTCATAGAGACATAATGGTGGTGTCATTGGACTATGTTTTGGCTCCTTGTGACTTAGCCGCATCCTCTTTTCTGATTGGCCGATATTTGCCCGAAACTTGCACGATCGAGGGCCGTTAATCGCTGCTTGCAGCTTTAATTCTATTGCATCCACCCCTAGAGTGTGCAAGCAGTCTGAATCATCCTACAATGACAGATCGATCCGTACAAGGCAAATCTAGTGTATTTGGCTTTTACTGAAGGATGTCTGTGCAGCATAATTTAAACTGCTTGCACACTAGGGATGCAATAAGAAAAAATATGTACACTTTTTGTCATTTGGAAATAGTGCACTACATGGGACTTACTTTTGTTTTGCCTGCCTAGCTTTTTTGTGTGTAAATGATCACTTTGAAATCAAATAGTAGATGTACTGTAACGTATGAAGAAAAACAAATGTAAGAACCAAAAACTTTATTTCAAATACAAAAAAATATCACCTTCCAACACAAAAACTCCCACAGAATTTTTGAGCATCTGTGTAATGCTTTTCCATTGGAAAAATAAATGCTTCTAGGGATACACGCTCAAAACAATTCTGAGCGGCCTTGAAGTGAAAAGTTTTTAGAAAGGTTCTCCGGTCCGGGCAAGAGTTTTTAAATGTAAATATGTGTTGTTCAACTGGATTGTGTTGTTCAACTGGATTGGGTCTCCACACAGCGCCTGGTGGTCCTTGAGATAGATGGTAACGTTTCTGCCAGGGCAACCTTCACTCGTCTTCTCTGGCAATGATGGACCTTTGAGAACAAAAGACAGAAAAAAAAAAAAAAAAAAAAAAAAAAAAACAATCCTCATTATTAAGATTTGAATACCTGTTTGGACAAAGTTATTACTACCAAAAATACCAATACAGACAAATCAGCTTATTGCTAACCCAAACTGAGTGCATAATTCCTTTCAGGCCATTGTATTACTCAGCCCTCTCTCTGCTTGCTATCTGTACCATTGATTGCTCCTTGTACACATAATGTATGTTATTGACACTTTACCATTGTTTACTCTGTTCAGCACTGCAGCATAGAATTAGTTTGATGTTGAGGGGAACAATACAGCCTGGTCACGTGGTAGATGTATTGGTTGGTGCGAGCCTATAGACTCCAGTGCATTCCTTCACTCCATATTGTGCCCATTTGTTATCTCCATTCTCGATGTCAATGTAAAATAGCCTCCTTTGGACTAACCCCATGAAATGAACGAGTTTTCGTAACTTTGCTAATGTCTACTAGTCAGAACTGGCTGTTGTATACATTCTATACCATGTTCCATTTGATTGACTGCCCCATTTACAAAACCTATAGGCTAATAACAATACCACACGCGGGGGAAAAACAAATACACCAAATGACCGGGCATAACAACAATCGAATGTGGCAAACAGCAACAACGCACACAAAGCTGAAACGCTCCAAACAATGGGCCGTGGCCAACGTAACACAATAGCACCAACAGCAGCAGACAGACAGCGCTGCTACAAAACGCATGTAGCCCTTGTCCCGATTTGCTGTATCTTCTGCTCGATCGCGCTGATACACTTCGGTTGACTATGGGAGCGTTCGCTATTTAAAACACCAGGGTGTTCTAGCAACTTGGCAGATCCCAAATATCCTCCTATACTATAAAATACTGTATGGTCCTAAGATGTCGTTCAGGGTCGTTTTTTTAATTTTAGACGAGAGAAACTAGTCTTGGGACATGCAGGCCAGCACTAGAGCCGAGCGTTTGGACTGGAGCTACCCAGACCTATTGTAAATACATGAACTTTATACAGTACCAGATATTACTGGAAATATAAATGAAAACAATAGAATACCTAGATATTACTTACTGATCAAGTAGAAGAACTGCTACTTCAGCGTCGCTCCTCAAATGTTTCTCTTCTTTTAGTTTTCTCCAACGTTCAAATGCCGCCCAATGAAAACTCTCGTCTTAGCTGCCGCCTTCCTCTGAGCTGCAGTTTTCTCTTTACAAGCAGCCTTTTTCTGCAGCAGCAGCAGCTTTCTTTTCTTCAGCGATTTTTATTCTTTTTGCTTGTTGCTGTGTTAGTGAGAGAGCTGGGATCGGCAGTTTTCCTCCTTGTTGTTTCTGGTCCGCCATTGCTGGTGTGCACTAGCACAGCGCTAGGGTTACGCGCTTTAGGCACAAGGACGCGCCCCGACCTGTTCGATCCTGATTGGATAGAAGTTTTGCAACCAGCCTGGTAACCAAAATTAGGCTTTTATCAGCTCCTCTGCTAACATGGGGGAGGAGGAAACTCAATATTGGTCTGCGCACCTTAGAATAGGGCATTTTAACAGATTTTTCTTTTTTGGGGGGTGATACCTGGCAAAAGTGAAATCACTTCCCTTAGCTTTAAGGTTTCAATTTGGAGGTGGAGGCTTCTAATAATTAAATTAGCTAAATGCAAATTAGAATTAATTAGAACCAAAATCAATAATTGATATATATGAAAAATAAACATTGTTAAATTAGTGGACAAAATAAAGAAAACATAAACTGGCTCCAACAGCTTTAGTACTGTGCGCATCAACTCCAACTGACCACAGATGGAGGGGCATGATCCTAAGAAGAAGTCGGGGTGCATAATCCACTGGTCCAATGCAAACACTGACTGAACCCCTGGTATCTCCACAAAATGGTGGATCTTGAGAGACCCAACCATGCAGCTGCAACTGGACACATCCAATACAAGAACATTACTGGGGGCCATACTATCCACCAATGTAGGAGGTTCTTGTGTAGCAGTGATATCAAGTTTAGTCAGTGAAGTGAAGACAAGTCTCATCAAGTTTCTGGTTGAACACTGGAAACTACTTGAACAAAAACAGAAGCTTGGAAACTAGATAATGTATGTAACCTGTGATGCCAAGTGTCACAGGATGACTGCAGTGGAATGGATAGAGGTTCCAGTGCTATTTTTCAACTCAAGAAGCAGCAGATACAAGGCTCATTTTACATGCACAGCATGCTGCAAATGCTATAAGTGTTGCTTCTGAGGACACTGATGTTATGGTCTGTTGGTCTATGCTCTGTTTAGCCTTCCAAAAACACATCCCTTGTCCTAATTTTCAGAAGCGTGGTACCCAAACCCGCGCGCGGTTGGACATACACAAGCTAGGACTTGCCTTGGGCGCAAACCTCTGTGAGAGTCTGGTTGGGTTTGAATCCCGGGTACAGTTGATTTCTGAGGTGACTGAAGCGATTCAAGATCAGGTTCATGGATCAAAATATGCTATAATACTATTTGAATTGGACTTGTATTAATCCCACTTTCTCGTATTGACCTCCAATTTGAAAGCTGTAGATAGACATTGCTCAATTTGCGAATCTTAAACACTAATACGACCAAATTACGTCTATAGAGTCAATCACCATATTGAACTATGCTACCTCTTCCTTATCAGAACTGTCCAGTTCAACTGTAGGTATCAAGTCTTCAGGTGCTTGGTTTGTACAGTTCTGGAGTTTTCACAGGTCTGTACATCTCAACACATTGCTGGGATAACTGCATTCAGGAAGCTTGCATACTTGTGCACATTTACAGGCCAAAAACTCAAGGACTACATCTGGTGCAGGGTCTGTGTGCATCCAGTGAATTGCTAACTGTCCACCGTCAACAGTTGTCCAGCCACGCTGCATGGGATCTGGTGCAGATGGGTGCACCCGCTTCGACCTCTATCCATCGATTGAATAGACACTTATCAACAGAAATGTTACGATCCAATCGCGCCGGTATAGCAGATATTCAGATACCCGCCGGGCAAGTAGATATTTTGTATTCATTGCATCGGTGGATCACGGATACTACTAGTAGGGCGGGGCGAAGGAAGTTTTACTGAAGTTATGGTTAGGGGTTAGGTTAGGTTTAGGCATAAGTTTACTGAGGTTAAGTTTAAGGTTGGGGTTAGGTGTAGGCATAGCCTAGTTTTACTGGGGTTATGTTTAGGGTTTAGGATTAGGCTAGGGTTAGGGTTAGACGGTGCTTTATGCGGTTACTAACCCTAAACATAACTTCAGTTAAAACTATGCTTCGCCCCGCCCTACTAGTAGTATCCGTGATCCACCGATGCAATGAATACAAATATCTACTTGCCCGGCGGGTATCTGAATATCTGCTATACCGGCACGATTGGATCGTAACATTTCTGTTGATAAGTGTCTATTCAATCGATGGATAGAGGTCGAAGCGGCTGATGGGTGAGTCTGCAGAGAGCATCTCCATATTCTTGTCTGGTAACTGTCCCGGAGAGCATGAAGAAATATTCTCTACAAGGTGGAGTTCACTGGAATCAGCCTCCCCTCTTTTGGCACGGAAAAGGTTGTAGCGGATCTCGTTCACATCACTGGAGGTGGATCCCAGACAGGTACCAGCTGCAATTGAACTGCTGTAGACAAACTACCCAAGCCTGGCCAAGTTGTTTGAATGTCTCCTGAAAATCAGGGATTTTCCTCGACAACCTTGGTGCATTCAGCTTTCCTCGACCAGCAATGGCACTCACAGTGTCACATCCTGTAAATGCATGAAGCCCAGGAAGGACCATCATGTACCTTGTGTCAGTGAACAAAGCCTTCATTGATGCTAAAATGATCGAGATGCTACGGTTTGTAAGACTGGAAACTGGAATGTACACAGACTACAGCAACCTCTGTGGACATCCGAGTTGTTGTTCAGTTTGTGCACATTCCAGTGTGTAAGTTCCACAGGGGTCAAAACATCCTACTTTATGTGTTTGTGGTGGGTGAAAAAAGCCTTCATCCAATCAGGATCGCCTTGGTGCACGGGCTGCACGCACTGTTGGACTGTTGCCCCGCACTGTAGAGAGTGTGCACATCACAGTACTGAATGGACCCTTTTAAACAGAAGGAAAAATGTTTTATTTGCAATAATAAAAGGGGTCATGGAAGTACACAAACTGCCCCACTGCGGTACGGTGTGATGATCCATCAGGGAGGTGATTTATTTTTATTTTTTTTTTTTTCCTTTTTTTCACACTTAGACAGAGAAGTGACTGGCACAGAGACTGGGAGAAGCTAATAACTATCAAACTAACCAACTAACAACTATCAAAACCTTAACAGTCTCTAGAACAAAAGCACAGAAAAGTGCACTTAAGTGCTGCTTTCGCACACTTATATCGTTCAGTGCCCCCTTTAACACAGTGACAGAGGATCAATTCATGGCATGATGATGATGCTCAGGGAGAGTGGTCCAGAGTGGCTGCCACTCAGTTCTTTCATTTGTCCAGCCCCAGTCAGATGGGTCTGGCATCACTGGATCCAGGACCAGTGCCTGGTTCCAACAATTGGCCTGGTAGCAAGTGTGCTTGAAGTGTTCTTTGAGGGCTGCCTGGGTTGGCAGGATATTCTCTAAAGTTCTGGTCTTCTGTGTGAAGAGCTGTTTCCTGGCATCATTCACCTCTGTGTTCTCGCAGGTCCTGTCGTACATCAGCACTAGAAATGGTTCGAGCATTAACCTTCATTCTTCACTGACCTCACTTGGCATGCACAGAAGTTAAAGAAAAGCATAACTGGCCAGGCCAGTTAATGCTGAGACAGTTAGCTAGGCAGCAGTGTGTGGGATTCATCTATTTACGTACCGGAAGCTTGACCAGCACCAAAGGCAGCCCACAGCTCATCAGGAGCTATTTTTTCTAACAAAGCCACAGCGAGTACGACCACATCAGTATCAACGGTACAGATGGTGCTCCTCTTACGACCATTCTGCACAGCATCTGCCACATGCAGAAGTAGACAAGTATCAGCATTCTCTTGCAAACATGGTGCAGGGCAGGCCAAGCATGACTCCAGTTCAGTTTGTTGTATCCCGTTCCTTTCCCTGTGCGAGAGGTAAACAAACAGCTTCACATGACAAGAAAGGAAACAACTCAGTTTTGTTCTCATCGTATCGAAGGAAGTCCTTCCATTTCTTGGGCATCACAGTAGCAGGAGCCAGCCTTTTCCTGGTGCCCTTTTCCCTCTTCTCTATGGTTGAGGCTTTCAGGCAGATTCTTTCCTCCAGTTGACAGAGATGATGGGGCTGCCTGGTTTTCATGGGAAAAGAAATTGTCTCCATCTCGGGTTTGGCAGGAGATGTACAGCCTTGAAAAGAGACCACAGTCACTCAAGCTGTGCCTTGTCTTGTGATTTTGTCTTGAAAGGTGTCCTACTGAACAATGGCAACGTATTCTTTAAAAGATTTTGTGTGATTGTGGTGTACACTGTTCAAGCCTTCCTGTCACAAACTTGCTGTACTGCTCTTCACCAAGCCTCGCAGCCAGTTGGGTGTCCATGATGTCTCTTTTGTCAATGACTAGTAAGTCTTGGCTGTGTTCCATCTCTTCTAGCACTGTCACAAGTGCCACTCCAGGTTCTGGTCATGGTGATGGTGTCCAGTGTCAGAAGCTACAGGCCGTTGCTTTGGTGATCCTGGCGGTTTCTGGTCCTATATCATCCAGTGTCTGAGTGCTCCTGGATTGCTGGTTGCCCAATAGCCCTGCACCAGAACCTTTCACCATTGCATTGTTCCGCTCATGGAACTGATCAGGTGCAATGGCAGAGAACGTGTTACTTGTGTTTTCCAGTATTTAGGTCTGACTGAGGATGACTAAACGCCATACGACCACAAATTTAAAAGGATCCCTGCATAATGAGATACATATGGATAATACATTATACTTGCCCTCTATGTAGTCCAGTTCCTTATGTCATTTTTTAGGATGAAGACGGGGATTTTTAAAACTATATATTTTTGGAAACCTTACAGCCTACTGAATCAGAAAATGTTTGATTCCATTTTTTTTTCAAGGTCATTATAGCGGCCATCTTGGATCTTTAAAAATGGCTACTTTTAAAAACGAATTTCTCAATATCTTGCCTCCAAGATGACCTAAAATCATGATTATAGTGGTTAAATCTACATTTTTTTAGGGGCAAGGAATACAATGGAAATGGTTTTCATTCTAAATCAGGGATGTATGGTTAGGAATTTTGCATTTATACATGACTAAATGGTATTATTCTGGTAATCTGGACACATAATACAATATCTCATAAACATTTCTCAAATCTCTCAAAAGACAAAAACTTAAAGGTATAGTAAGTGATTTCGATGATTTGGAAAACCTTCCGGTCCCCCCAGTAGCAAGATGTGCACATGCACACACTCTACTGTGAGGAGGAGTGCAACAGGCCAACTATAGGCCTATACACAAGGCCTGTCCCCACTCAATCCTGATTGGAGGAAGGCCCCTCTTATCCTGATTGGACGAAAGGCTTTTATCCCAAAGCAAAAACTGAAACTAGGGTTTTATGACCCCAGGGTCTCACTGGGGACAGGGACTCCTTATATGGTCACCACACTATAGTAGAGGGGATTAGCAAAAAAAAGAAAAAAAGAAAACACAAACAATATTTACATTAAGTGAAATCACTTACTACTATACCTTTAATCAAGAACTGCAGAGCTTTGACCCAGATCCAGAGAATGGAAAATGGAGAACAGAAAAAGAAATGTCTTACACTGCTGCTGCTCGGTTTTGTCAAAAGGAAGCAGAGAGATTGACGAGAATGAACCTGAGATCCACATCCTAATCAAGACTCCCACCAACATCTTGATTATTGCGCTTTCAGCCAGAAGAAGAAGCAGCAGCAATACCAACAAGACAAGCAAAAGCTGCTGTGGAGGACAATGGCAGATGGAAAACAACCTGTGGGTAAAGATCGCATAAGATCTTCAGATGGCTGATGATGACATTAAGGACTTTGGGTCTTTCCATTCAGGCCTGCATGATCTTCATGCACCTAAAACCTCTGGCTCAACTCCAGTCTGCTCCTCTAACAGGTCTTTCCTTCTCTCTGACAAGTGTGACATCCTAGCACGCTGGGCAGAGTGAGATCTTGAACAGAGTCCTCAATTTCCAATTGCCACAATACCTGAAACTGCCATTCAAAGCTGAACTGGCTGACCCCCTCACCCGTGCAGACAGTGAAAGCACTCCAAAAGGCCACTTCTGGCAGCAGGACGTGATGGGTTGCCCGCAAACACCACCACACACCACCAGTCAGTGGCCTTGTGGTTAGAGTGTCCGCCCTGAAACTGGGAGGCCGGGGTTCAATTCCCGGCCGGGTCATACCAAAAATAGGACCCAATGCCTCCCTGCTTGGCACTCAGCATCAAAGGGATGGATTGGGGGTCAAATCAACTAATGATTCCCGAGCGCGGCGCATGCTGCAGCTCACCGCTCCAAGAGATGGGCCAAAAGCGGAGAATTAATTTCACTGCGGTAACGTGAGTGACTAATCTGACGACTTTGACTTTGAAACATCTATAAGAATGGTGGCATCTGTACCAGGAGGAAAAGAAGGGTCCCAAGAAGGATGCATATAGTGCATGTTTACAAGAGGAGAGGGGAGAGGGAATCCTGCGATAACCATCATGGTTATCGCATAGCACACCTGAACATAACAAGAAAGATTTTCGCAAGAATCAACATAACCCGGCTCATCAGCCATGTAGCTGAGAATGTTGTCCCTGGAATGTGGTTTTCACACAGGCAGAGGTACTTGATCACATGATCTTTGCCATCAAGAAAAGGGCAGAGAGCAGAACAAGGATCTCTATGGAGTTTGTCTACCTTAAGAGGGCCCATGGTAAATTCTGGGAAAGTTTGGCTGTCATGGGAAATTGAACTTTCTCATGGTGTAATTTCATGATGGAAAGTCAGACAGAATAGAGAATGGTATGATATTGCCTTGTTCATTAACATACTGTATACTGTAAGTATACAGGTAAATGCATTCCCTTCACAGAGACTTTCCATCCAGCAAAAAAAGTGAATTAATTATTGACCAACCTGTCAAGTTTTGTGGAAATACCCCTCACTTATAGGCTGGTGGCCAGTATTGTGGCAGACATCCTATAATTATGAAATGTCTGTCTAAATGTCTGTCTGAAACCGCGATAACTCCTCAATGACTGAGTTTTCACACGGACATTGACCATAATATTAGAAGAGACTGACAAAGGCCTTTTTTTTCATATTAACCAATTGTTGATGAATCGTTGAATTACATTTTCCCCATAGACTTAACATGGGGAAACTCCGACCGCCCCCCCCCCCTAACGTTACAGGCGACCATTCTCGGTTTACCCCACATATTTCCACTGCTACACCAGCAACGCAGCTGATAGTGGCCTATACAATTCAATTCCTATACATGCGGTGTTGGTGTTGGGGAGGACGAGGAGGCACGCCACAACAGCCAAGGGCTCTACAGTCGACTCGACTCGACTGGGTAATGCTTTTGCGACTACATTTAAACTGTTATCGTACAGCGGCGGTGTTCGCACCAAAGATGCAGTTTGCCCCCTGGGTAATAGGATTTGACATTTGCAACAATTTTAACAATATGCAAACTCAATTCAACAAACTCAAGTCAACAATTATTGTAGAAGTCATGAACCACTATTTTGGGTAGCCACCATATTGTAAATATACACAATAAGGGTCCAGACACACCCAATAATAAAAAATAGGTATTCCATTAAGACTCTCATGCTCAGAAACTAAGAAATAGACAACAAGTTTGCGTTTCTAGATCATCTGGTTCAGAAGTTCAAGCAAAACCTATTTTATGGGGCTAATATTGAATATTGGATTTCATGAAAACTTGCAATATAAAAATGTTCTTATTCATATCATTAATCAACATGTGATGATTCGTGAAAATATGCCTTAGTTTAAAATTTGTCCTGTTTGCCCCCATTATATGCAATGGGCCTAGACTGAAGTGACCATATTGGATTTCCAGGTTATAATAGGTACTGTAATAACCAGGTTGTAACCCTACTGGGTCATAGAAATTATTTCTGGTGGAAAACCGTTGATCTTATGGCAAATGCAGCACACCCCCTTGCCCCCTGGGTAGGGGGCTACCAGAATTGGAAGGCTTGATCTCTGGCCATATGAAGATTTTTACAAATCTTAGTGATTGGTAATCATTCACAGGGTCTTATAAAAGTTTTTTTTAAACACTGTAATTTTAGCATTGACAATGTATCACGGGTATAAAGTGGAAGTTCATCTCAATACGAGTGCTTTTAAGGCATTTTTTGGCATTTAAAGTCATTTAAAAACATTTAAGAGATTTTTAATTGGCTGTATTTTGCCAAATCCTTTAAAATTAATCTAATTACTATGTAAAGGTTATACTTGCCACAATCAGTTAAATTTTATCACGTTTAGGAAAAAAAAATAGGTCATTTCTGGTGGCCATTTTGGATTTTACCCCCAATTAGCCTTTAGTAAATCTAAAATGTTGGGCACCCCTTCTGGGATGGTGAGAGACACCACCCTGAAGAGTGTGTGTGCCAAATTTGGTGCTTTTGTCCACTTCGTAACGACTAGAATTATGTTATGACGATAATTCCCCCTACTATACCTAATGGGCCATGCAAGGTGCACCACATTGGGTAATTAACAAATCCCACCCACTCCTGCTCCAACTGTGAGTCCAACAAGTGGAGTCTGAATCAGCAGAGTTTGATTTTCTACAATAGGCCCAAGATTAACATAACTGATGAAGAAACTTTTCACACATACCTGGATTCATCTGAGATGTTTTTGGCACCATAGGGTTTTTCACAGCTAACCTAAGAGTTGAGCTATGACTAAAACCAGCATTCATCAAGATATTTTAGGGACCTTTATATTACCTTGACATGAAGAATGTAATTTGATGCATAGTGTGTATTTTCCGTTTTTTATTTTTCCATATTGTGTTGTTTTACAACATAAAACATGATTAAAATGGAAAATACACACTCATGCATATTTCATTTACAATGTAATCGACTCCACTGCATTCCTTGTGCCCAAAAATGTAGATTTAACCACTGCAACCCTGATTTTAGGCCATCTGGGAGGCCAGATATTGAGAAATTCGTTTTTGAGAGCAGCCATTTTTAAAGATCCAAGATGGCTGCTATAACAACCTCGAAGAAAATGGAATCAAACATTTTCTGATTCCTTAGGCTATAAGGTTTCCAAAAATATATAGTTTTACAAATCCCCATCTTCATCCTAAAAACTCATGTGGATGAACATAGTGTCCTGGACTAATGACTAGAATTGAATATTTAAAACACATAGAATAAGCTCCTTAGTTTAAAAATAGTTAATGTTTTAACCCATGGTGGCCGCCATTTTACTAGCCTGTCCCATGACCTGCCATATAGATGACGTCACAGGAGATCTGTTGTATAGATTATAGTATGGAACGTTCCATGATTATACAGGATTAAAACGAAAAACATCAAAGTATATACACTGTTCTGTTTGTAATGACAATGGTGATTGGCGACCCCCGCTGGTGACAGGCAGGCATAGCCAAAACCTTCTAACTACAGTATTTTCTATAAATCTGTTTACTTTCTGGGTGACCTTGGTTCAGGAGGTAGAGTAGACCATCCAATGATCTGTGGTTCGGAACCTCAAATTGCGTCTGATGTGCTTGTTTCGTACCTTGCATGGCTTCAGCTGGTGTATGAATGTGTGTGAATGAGAGAATGTGATGCACTACGTAAAGCACCTTGGAAAAGGTGCAGTGGATGATCATCAAACAGCAGCTTATGGAAAACTATCATTAAGTTCTCCAAACAATTCTCAATGACACTGAAAATGACCTGCTGACTACCATATTTTTGTTATTTCAGCTGTTTTTTAGACATAGGCCTACCTGAGAAACAGTGTTGAGACATGTGCACTGCGTAACTTAATATATTACATAATATATTACCAAAATGCAGTAACTTGTAATACAAATATACTACTTAACAGAAACATTCTAATATACTTTTCTTTCTGCATTACTGCATTACTTTCAGTATTACTTTCTGTCTCGATGAAAATGTTCTTGTGAAATTATCTTGACAACTGCAGAAGTTAAATAATTACTTATCATTTGTCATCAAATTATTTATTCAGGAGTGACTTTTTTTTTTTTTTTTTTTTTTTTCAAGTGGAATTCATATGGATTTGGCCAGATAGCCAAGTGTGCTTGCTTTATTGTAGGTATGCCACTGGTCTACGCAATAATTGATTAATAGTGATACTAAATATTTAATTATATATTTTCTTACATTTTTTTATTACTAATATGTAATAGTAATATTAATATATAACACTTGGTCAGACAGTAATATTGCAATATAATATATTGCTTTAAAATGAAGGTAATAATTAATAAGTAATATATTAACAACGTAAAGTAATATTCCCAACACTGCTGAGAAACATGAAGTGGGTAAAATGAAAAACATGGCATCAAAATATACTGTATTTCTTGTTATTAAGCAGCAATTTGGTATATATACAGGCATTTTACAGTAATGATCAGGATTTGGACATAAGATAATGACTTTTTTTTCTTGTATCCATGCTTTCATGCTTCAAAGCATGGATACATTTCTCTTGAGGTGAAAAAAATCCTTATAACCTTCCATGTCATGAACCTGGTCAAGTTTTGTTCTGCCACTGATGGAAGAGTAAGAGCAATACTACATGGTAATATACGGTAGCTACTTCCAGTAAGACATCTGAGGGTGATAAACCTCCATATACTGTATGGAGAGTGTTGATAATACAGATTTTGATGAGGTTATTAGTATATCAAGGGAACAGATCTAAGGGTGGCAGCAGGGCCTTGAGTGGACCTAGGTAGGGCCAGCCCTTAATTTTCAGGCCTGTTGAGAATTTTGGGGCGGGCACGTCTAGAGTGCACAGGTGTCAGTCAAAAGGGAGACGAATGGGAAGGATGGATGGGGAAGAGCAATACTGAAGCAAAATGACATGTGCCCAAGCACTAAAAGCCCCCCTTAAAAGGGCTGCTTATTCACAATAGAAATAGAAAATATTGTCATTCTGAGAAACTACCTGCAGACCTTTTGTGATCTCCATCTTGCAGGATATGCATTTTTTCTTTATGTTGTGTGTCACTTCATTGATTAATGTCATAACATTGCAGTAAAAGTAAAGCTAGGGAATAAACATTTCATGAAGTGGACATCCTAAAGATATGAAATAAATACGTCCCATTCAGAAAAGTAATAATAGAAAAGTCCTGCTCCTCTCCTGCTCAGAAAAGTCAACTTGCTATTTCCGCCTATTTAATACCGTATAAAATAGGCTTCTGATCTACAATAGAACCACATATTGGCACTCTGGCTCTTCTGGGATGTAGGGATACTACATGTAGACCATCTGTACAACTATGATGTAAAAACAATTAGCAGGTAGAAAATGTCAGAGGATTTACCCTCTTTTAGAATAGGCGTTTTTTGGCCTGTGGTGAGTAACTTTAAGGATCAATTTAATGAACTTTGCAGTAAAAGTAAATCTCGGGACAATCCATTTCATGAATGGGACATCCTAAAGATATGAAAAAAACTATGTCCCGTTTGGTTATACCTTGGGGAGGGGTGTAGTCAACTTTTGGAGCATATTGTTGCTCAACTACCTCAAGACATTATACAAGCTAGCAGTCATGCGGTACCAGTGTCTGGATCGCTCTAAACTCACTCATAACATAAGGTGGGAATCTGCAGCCATGACTGGCGACAGCAGCCAAGGCCATGGTCCATTTTTGGGGGGGGTTGCATTTTTTTCCATATTCGACTATGACCTTTGGTCACAACAGACATTTTCCATGTCCACTCTTCTGAGATAATTCACCCACAATCCAATCTAATCCAATTCAATTTAAGTAGCTTCAATGGCATGAAAAGATGTTTACATTACCAAAGCAAAAAGCACAATACAGTATAACAATACATTCAACCTATTAATGATGTAAATTTGTCAGAGTCAGAATATTCAATAAAGGTCACTTGATGGAGGACTGTGCACAATGATTAGTCTTTAGGGCGTGGGGGGTCTTGGTTTGGCGTTTATCCCACTTTTTCCAAGTCATGGTTTGCTGATGGTTCCCAGATCTCGCAAACATACAGTGTATGGAAATCGGTTCTATGACAGAGTCCAATTCAATTCAATGGAGCTTTATTGGAATGATAAAACAAACGTTCACATTGCAAAGGGTGGTTTCCCCGATGATGTTGTAATGGTGACGTGGTGACGCAGTAAAATAAAGTGTTACATCATCATACATCACCTTCAGCCAATGGAATCATTTCAATGTTCCTTGGTCAGCCAATGGAATGATTGTATATTATCATAACATGGTGTTTTTTTCACCACAGAGAAAAGGCAACACAATAACAATACTGGGTTCCCCTTCAGTGTTTTGGTGTTCTAATACAGAGGTCCGGGGACCACCAGTGGTCCTTGAGAGGGTTCCAGGTGGTCCCCAGGATAAATGATGGAAAGTTGGTTAACCAGGTGTAACTCTTTGAGAGCGCAAAAATGAAACCTAATGGACCCTTGCGGGTCCATTTGGTTTCATTTCCACACTCTCAAGAGTTAAAATATTCATCATCTAAATTATCCCAAGTCTACACAACTAGAGAATGTACAAGATTAATGGTCATTTTGATCTGTATGTTTTGCCTGTTTATTTTCCCAAATTCAGCCTGGTATTGTGGACAAAAGCAAGAATAAATCTTTAGTTTTAAGGCTCTGCTAAAATGTCCTCAAATGGTGGTCCGTGGCTTAAATGCTGAATAAATGGTGGTCCCTGGTATCAAAAAGGTTGAAAACCCCTGTTCTAATGGAATTGTATTTGGAAACGATTTATGGTTCTGGCAAGTGGATTGTTTTTGAAACATCGTTTCTTTACTCTTAGGTTCACTGTCAGCGTCCATTTCTGGGAGAATTAGTGTATAGAGGCTCTGTGAGTTGGTATAGGGTACACACATACACACACACACACACACACACACACACACACACACACACACACACACACACACACACACACACACACCACACACACACACACACACACATTTCAAAATGTTTCCAGTTTAAGTAACTAGTTTCCTTATCGCTATAGTTTAAATATTACCTCCCTCACTCCCAGTAATTGCATCTCTTTCAGCAAAAAGTCTTACTTTACTGAAGGTCTGCATTTTTTATAACAAGCAACTTGACCCCCAACTAGGGCTGTCATGGTTACATAATTTATAGTGCGGTGCGGTCAAGTGGCTCTGAAGCCACTTCCATTTGTAGGCTACCATTTGTACACTCTCAAAAAATGGTTGGAATTCCCCTTTAACTATTATGCAATTCACCAAACGGTTTGTTTTAGGAAGTTTAAAAGCTATTCTCCACGGTGGGAAACATCTCAGAACCAAAGTCTTTGTGTAAAATACTCTTTTTAGGACACAAAATAAAATAAAGTCCACCTGATGGGTTGGTAAATATTATTTTAAACAACACACAGAAGTAAAGACTGTTCAGTAGCACTGATTCATGGAAACAAAGTCAAAAACCTCTAAAATGCAGTTAGGAGCTTTCCTCCTCCTGACATACATAAATACTGTAATTATGAACACAAACACTTCATCACTGTCTACTAGATGTATTATAGTGTTAAAACAACCACTAAAACACACTATAAACAACTGCACTTTTGTATAAAGTGTTCTTTATTGACAGAATGTATAAATGCATTACAGGGTCAACAAACACTTGTCTCTTTAATGTAACTTTACCACAATAGAATGTACTGGTACAGTACCAGTGTTAAAGGGGAATTCCACCCATTTTCAACAGCGTACAAATGCAACCACCCTAACGGGTTCATTTGGTTCCATTTGTACGCTCTCAGAAAAAGAAGCGTCTAAAGAAATCCATTAACATGGTGAAAATACATCTTGATGACGTCATCAAGATGTGTTTCACCATGTTAATGCTTTTCTTCAGACCTCCATTTCTAGGAAACACAGAATGGGAAACGTTTTCATCATGTCCACCCAGCACCTCTAAGGTGTATTAATGACATATTAGAAAATGGGTGGAGTTCCCCTTTAATGGAACTGTGAACGCAGTGAGTACCATATAGTATGGATGCCAGGCAGAAATGTCTGTGAGTGAGTGAGTGAGTGAGTGAGTGAGTGAGTGAGTGAGTGAGTGAGTGAGTGAGTGAGTGAGTGAGTGAGTGAGTGAGTGAGTGAGTGAGTCAAACGCTCCATATTTGGTCATGACCAAATATGGAGTGCATATGGAAGTGAAGTGTGTCCTACTGGTGGTAACAGTTACATAGCATAGAGCAGAAAACCACTGAACACATTGAGGTTGTTTTTGGTATCCCAGAGCCTCTTGTTATTAGGTACAGCCATGTGAACTTCGTCTCCCTCCACCAGCTCGATGATCATTCCATTAGACACAAATTCAGAATGGCCATTATTAGTGTATCCAGAGTTAAACATGATTCGCTCATGATTTTTTAACATCTCAATTTCCACATTCTCGTTTCCGCCGTAAGAAGATGCAGTAAATCTAAAATAATAAACACCTTTCAGTCTGCAGGTGAATGTGCCTGGAGAGAGAGGGGAGAGAGAGAGAGAGAGAGAGAGAGAGAGAGAGAGAGAGAGAGAGAGAGAGAGAGAGAGAGAGAGAGAGAGAGAGAGAGAGAGACATTAAATATCTCTACAGTAAAGGTATATTCAGTGATTTCACTTAGCCTAATAAACAACAGTCCTCCCTAGTTCACCCTACCACAGAGTGTGGTGACCATATAAGGAGATCCTCCCTGTCCCCAAATCACCCAAATCACTGAATGCTCCTTTAAATATTAAACTAATGTATTGTAGTGAATTAGCATAATGCATCATAACCAACCTGTAGATCGATCGTAGCCGTCGCCAACGTTGGTGATGACTCTCTGGTATTTCAGAGGGTTGGAAGCATCAACCCATCCTTCATCACTCAACCCAACACAGAACGCTACCTTTGGTGAGTCTGTCAACACAGAGACATTAACACATTGTTAATGACATACAGGTATGTTAATGAAGCATATATTATAGGCCTTTCAGTCCTTTCAACAGACATTTCAATAACACATTGCAAGGGGCGGATTGGCCTTTGCCAGGCCACCTGGATTTTGCCTTTGCCTAGTTCCCCGAATCCCCAAAGCATAGAAACGCTGCACTGGTACTTATTACTCTGGCTGGGACTGGCCTGCCCTGGACTATTCTCAAATTAAATAAATACAATAATATTAATAAATCAAATTAATAAATAAAATAGGCCTGGTTGGTGTAGGACACCTTTTCTTTTTTAAAGGATGGAAACACTAGTTTGCCTGGCCTGGGCCTGGCGCCCAGGCCACCGGGGAAACTCCAGATACTCCAGATGGCCAATCCGCCCCTGCACATTGCTAATAACTATATTAACTAGAAAAAGTGCCCTTCTGGGCACAGGTCTCCACCAGGTCAGGTTGTGGTCTCCTGGTGGCGCTATAAGGCAGTGTGAAAAGGGTTCCATTTCCTCACATGGCTTTGATGGTAATTGAATGGTTTGAGGGTTTTTTTCCCAAAAAATGCGGTTTGCAAAATCCACCTGTTGGTGGCGCTGCAACAGGCCAATTTGAAAGTATTTGCCTTTTTTTTTTTAAACAAAAACGGCAAGTCCTGCAAACTTTGAAAGCCAATTATAGACAATTAGGATGGAATATAAAATATCAGACACATCCGTCTCAGTCACATGACTATAGAGCAGGGGTTTTCAACCTTTTTGATGCCAGGGCCCACCATTTATTCAGAATTTGAGCCACAGACCACCATTTGAGAACATTTTAGCCCCACAGACCCCAAAACTAAAGATTTGTTTTGCTTTTGTCCGTCTTCTAGTTGTGTCAAATGATGATGAATATTTTAACTAGTTGCATCTGGTTACATCTGGTTAACCAACTTAGCTGGGGACCACCTGGAACCCTCTCAGGGACCACTGGTGGTCCCCGGACCACCTGTTGAAAACCCCTGCTATAGAGCTAATGTGTAATGATTTGTGGGATTTTGGCACAGAATCTGGAGGAGTAATAATAAATACTGTGTTTTACAAAGATCGGCCTCTTGGTGGCGCTATAAAAACAGATAGTCAAAGCAGACAGTAAACAAATACAGGTGAAAGGTTTGTTGTTGTTCTTCAGGGAGTGTGGATGCCATGTTCCATGCAGATTGGTGCATTTTTTGTGTGTGTGTAAAAACGAAGCCAAATGTACCTGTAACTTCATTTTAACACTCTCTAGAGTTAAATTATATCTAAACTTCTGAATGACTTAATTTACAATTTGAAAATGTAGAATAATTGTTAGTTTGGCCAACGTTTTGCTAGTTTATCTCTCCTAAATTGTGGACAAAAACTTGAAAATCCTTTCTTTTGGTCTGAGAGACTAAACTCAACATCAGATTCTGGTCCGTGGCTCAAATGCTGAATAAATAGTGGGCCCTGGTATCAAAAAGGTTGAAAAACCCTGGTTTAGAGGCTAACTGATGAATCCTTGTAGGAGTTTATTTTCCACCTGTACATACATTATAATAAATGTACTCACCCTTCAGGTGACCCTTCCCGGGTCGTGGGTCATCAGTAGCATTCAGGTGTGTTTCTACAGTGAACAGCTGAGCAGCAAGATCTGAAACCAATACAATAACAGTCAATTATTGATAATAGTCATTACATGATCACATGATCACATTAACTGCAGTTTAAACAGACGTTTCAATTAAGAAAAGGTCTTGTGATGATATCATCTACAAAACCCATTATAACTTAAAACTCCATTTTAACCATGATAGCTTCATCACACCGTTTTCTGGTGACTAATATTGTTTTACAATATTAGTTTGGGAAAATGTAGCCTTTGTGCCATGCTGAACGGGCCAAGCCAATAAACCAATATTTTAAAAAAATAAAATAAAATAAAGTATAACAGTAAATGAGAAAACACATAGAGGACAATGTCAGTCACCAGAAAACAGATTGTGTGTTTGTGAATAATCTGTCAAGGTTAAAATGGAGTTTATAGTGATAATGGGTTTGTATAGAAAGGGGGCGGGGAAGTTAGAATGAACATCAAATATCTAAATTGTGAATGGCGTAACTTATGAACTGAAACAGAGGTGGAGTACGCACATAAATAAATAAATAAATAAATAAACAAATAAATAAATAAATAAATTTCACAGGTGCTGAACTAAAAAAAAGTCGAACGTACAAAAAGAGGAAAATAGTTCGCACACCGTATAGTAGCTCCCAGGAAACTTTATTTGGAGGAGTAGAGACACAAGGTTTCGACCCTACATGGGTCTTTGTCAGGTATGCCTTCGTCGGGTATACCTGACGAAGACCCATGTAGGGTCGAAACGTTGTGTCTCTACTCCTCCAAATAAAGTTTCCTGGGAGCTACTATACGGTGTGCGAACTATTTTCCTCTTTTTGTACGTAACTTATAAACTGCCTGGTGTGTTCACATGAGACTGAGGAGATGATAGATGTACAGGAACCAACCTGTACATCCATGGAGGAGGAAACCATGCAAGGAACCAACCTGTACAGGAGCAGGCTTGCTCAAGGACACATTGACACTAACTCCAGCAGGGGAGTTGAACCGGTAAACTCTCGGTTCCCATCCAGATGTTCTACAGACCACTCTACTGCTGATTCACTGCTGTGCCCAAAATTACCTTTGCTTTGTTTCTCCAAGTCAGCAACCTGGCGCTCTGTAGCATCCAGTTTGGTCACTGTAGCATCCAGTCTGGTCTCTGTAGGGTTCATCCAGGTCTGGAGCTCTGCTACCTTGGACTCACTGTCACTCACTGTGGCAGCCATTACTGAAAACAACATCACAGAGAAATGCATGTATGTATTGTTAACTCATTCGGTGTCACTGAGCAAGTATCTAAGTTCGTTTCTGTTGATGAAGATAGACAGAACTTGTTGACACTGTCTCAATGACCCTGGGTTGCTAGGCGACAAAGTAAACATTTTTTTAGAGCATGGTTACCTGTCATTAAGCTGGATTAGAGACTCAGCTCCTTTGCTTTCGATCGTTCGATCGTTTGTGATCTTCTTCAGGAATCATTCCTGAAGATCACAAACGATCAAAGCGTTGAATAAAGCAAAGGAGCTGAGTCTCTAATCCAGTGTTGCGGACATTATTTCTTTTCTATGCTTTTGTCTTGCACCTGGGCCAGATATTGGATGTGCATGCTTTATCTCTTGTTACCTGCCATTAAGCTCCTCTGCTCCTGGACTTCTTCCTCACTCGCTGCCACTCTTTTCTCCATGACGCTGAGATGAACTCGTTGTTCCAACGCCGTGTCTCTGAGCTCCTTGGATTCCTCCTCCATGGGTGACACCCTGTAGTTAAGGAAAGTATGTGAGATTTAATGATATGTTATGCATCCATCTGAGAACAATGACTACAGGCCTGTCGCCATTACATCTAATGTAGTTAAAGCACTGAAAGGATCCTGGTAGAGTCTATACGGAGGGACGTTGAACCCAGACTGGACCAGTACCAATTTGCTTATGCTAGAAACCGAGGCACCTGCGATGCCATTTCCACTGTTACACATTTCACATTGAAGCATTTGGAGGATAAATATGCCTATGCTAGAGCATTGTTCATTGATTTTAGCTCTGCGTTTAATTCTATCCACCCAGACATACTGTTAAGGAAGTTGTCGGGACTGGGTGCAAACCCGTTTGCCATTAAATGGTACTGTTCATTCTTGTTGAATAGACCACAGAGGGTCAGATTCAACAGTGTAGTGTCTGAGGAGGCACTGAGTAGTACAGGGGTTCCACAGGGAACGGTGAGCTCTTCCTTCCTTTTTACACTGTACACAAACGACTGTGTGAGCTCTTGTCCGAACCAGTATGTGATCAAGTTTTCTGATGACACAGTCATTTTAAGCCTGCTATCAAGCAACTCTAGCCTGCTCAGCCATACAGCTGGAGTGAGTGAAGTTGTTGACTGGTGTGATCGGAACTACATGATGATTAATACAAAGAAAACGGAGGAGGTTGTCATTGACCCCAGGTCCATCGGCGATCACACTGTACTGAGCGTCAATAACAACAACATCAAACAGGTCTCCTCTTATAAATACCTTGGTGTGCATATTGACGAGGACATGAGCTGGAGAACACATGTTACTTCTTGTTGTGCTAAGATACATCAGCGCTTACACTTTCTTCGTAGACTCAGATTGTTTGGAGTCAGTTTGAATATTATGTTGATTTTCTACAGGGCAAGCATAGAGTCAATCCTGAGATATGGGATAGCTAACTGGTTTGGTAACCTAACTGTCAAACATAAATCTCAGATTGAGAGACTTATTATGATGGCTGGAAAGATCATGGGCCTGTCTAGCCCCCCGATCACCCCAAAAGCCATCTTTGATCAAGCTGTACTTAGACAGGCTCAAAGCATTGTCTCTGACCCATTACATGTTCTCAACTTCGAGTATGTGACAATGCGAACAGGCAGGAGATATAGAGCTCCACCGTTGATAAGGTATAACAGGTATAGACGCTCTTTTGTACCTCTCTCTATTAAGCTCCTCAATGGCGAGAGCATTTAGCCCCTACCGTGGTCTATGTGTGTAACTGTATTGTCTTATGTCTACTGTTATGTGTCTGTTTGTAACTGTATGCAGCCCTGGTCTCTGACCCCAAGACAAATCTCTCCCATGGGAGACTAATAAAGCAAACCTTGAAACCTTGAACCTTGAACCTTGAGCAAGACAGTCTGAGAGGTGGTGGAGTTAGCTGCTTTATAGCAGACAGTCTGAGAGGTGGTGGAGTTAGCTGCTTTATAGCAGACAGTCTGAGAGGTGGTGGAGTTAGCTGCTTTATAGCAGACAGTCTGAGAGGTGGTGGAGCTCTTAAAGGAGAATTCCACAACAAAACACATTGGCCATCAATCTACCTTGATTCCTGTGACATGATTCATAATGTCCTTGACTTCTGTCACAGATGCCCCATTTTCTACATTTCACCATGAGGTCAGTTATAGTTGCAGCAGCTGTCACTGCTGCGCCAATGCAGTTTGCATGGCTGCAGGTTGCCTTTATTCTAATGGGGTATTTTTGTAGCTCCATTTTTTTTTTCACAATCAAGCCACACACTACAAGATAATCGGACCACTATATGATTTTTTAAAAAGTCAGCCGGCACCCCTGCGACAGGAGTTTTAACCGGAGTGAGAGGAGATTAGCAAAAGTGAGGGGAGGAGAGGAGGAGGAATAGATTACCTCTGGATTACATGTAAAGACTGCCCCAGACTGATTGTTGACTGAAAAATCAAGCGTATTTCTCAGTATACTATTAAAATATGATGTGTGAAAAAAAAAGTTTGGAGCTACAAAAATACCTGCATCAGAATAAAGACAACCTGCAGCCATACAAACTGCATTGGCGCAGCAGTAACATCTGCTGCAACTAAAATGGGACATCTGTGACAAAAAGCAGAGGAGATTATGTATCATGTCACAGGAATCAAGGTGGATTGATGACCAATGTGTTTTGGTGTGGAATTCTCCTTTAAAGAGACAGGCAGGCTGGTTGCTCTGCCAGTATAAAGCTATCGATGGTCATCTTTTTTTAGGTCAAAACAACTGGTAAAAATTATATTTGGTAACACTTTCTGTGGGCTTCATAGAAAGTGTTACCAAGCGTGCAATGATTTTAGAATCATGGAAACCGCCTACAGTTTGCCCACATTATCACGTGCAGAATGCCATTTCGATAACATTTACAGTATCTATCAAACCTGGCTTCCATGTTGCTGAGCTTGGACTCCACAGTGCTGAGCTGGACCTCTAGGCGAAGCACCTCCTCTTTGAGATCCTCGTTGGCTGACACCTTGGACTCTATGTTGCTGAGCTTCATGCGTTGTTCTGTCACCATGAACTCCATGACGTTGAGCACCATGACGGCCCTGAGACCATGGGAATCTGACTCACTGGCTGACAGCCTGGTCTCCATGCTGCTGATCTGGACCTGTTGTTCATCGATGGTGGCTCTGAGAACCTTGGACTCTGCCTTCATGACGCCGAGTCGAACATGTTGTCTGTCACGATGGTTCGGAGATCCTTGGATTCCTCCTCGCTGGCAGACAGCCTGGTCTCCATGACGCTCAGCTGGACCTGTTGTTCTGTCACGGTTTTTCTGAGATCCTTGGATTCCTCCTCGCTGGCAGACAGCTTGGTCTCCAGGAGGCTGAACTGGACCCGTTGTTCTGTCATCTTGGAATCCATGAGGCTGAGCGTGACCTGTTGATCCATGACCATGTCTCTGAGCTCTTTTAGCTGTTGTTCGAGGATATCGGTCGGATCATGCTGAGCGTCAGCCTCAGACAGGCAGAGTATCAGCAGAAAAGCCACGCAGAGATTCATTCTGGAACAGAGTGACAGAAACCACAGCAATGAAACTCATGGAGTTGTCTTGACTATATGTTTACATGGCTGCCAGACAGACAGACAGACAGACAGACAGACAGACAGACAGACAGACAGACAGACAATGAATACTAAACGTTCAAATTAATTATCGTGCTGAAGTAGGCCTATCTTGTTTTCAACATACTCATAGCTTTCAGTCACATGGTTTCTCCGACCCCCTGGCGGGCAGGATGGACGTCGCTGTAAACATTAACATGGCGAGTGGAAGCAACACACGCACTTTTCCTCTCTATCCCTGCTCTCTCTCTCCTCCCTCTCTCCCTTTCTCTCCCCCTCCCTCTCTCTATCCCTGCTCTCTCTCTCCTCCCTCTCTCCCTTTGTCTCCCCCCTCCCTCTCTCTACCCCTGCTCTCTCTCTCCTCCCTCTCTCACTGTCTCCCCCCTCCCTCCCTCTCTCTATCCCTGCTCTCTCTCTCCTCCCTCTCTCCCTGTCTCCCCCCTCCCTCTTTCTATATCTGCTCTCTCTCTCCTCCCTCTCTCACTTTGTCTCCCCTCCCTCTTTCTATATCTGCTCTCTCCTCCCTCTCTCCCTGTCTCCCCCTCCCTCTCTCTATCCCTGCTCTCTCTCCTCCCTCTCTCCCTTTGTCTCCCCCCTCCCTCTCTCTATCCCTGCTCTCTCTCTTAACATGGCGAGTGGAAGCAACACACGCACTTTCCCGACTGTTTTAAGTAGCAAGGACTATTTAGATCGTCTCAGCCACGAAGGACAATGCAGATATATGGATAAACTACAAGTGTTGGGCACTTGTGATCCGTATTTAGCTGTTCACTGCTAGCCCTGAAACATCACTGTCATTATCATGACAGTCATGCAGCAGCTTAATACAGTTTGTGGCGGATCGCTACATTTACATCCATAACGTGTGCATAAACATTCTGTTTTCAAATATAGAATACTCACACATTTCTACGGGTGTTAGATACTTATTGCGTCTGAAATTACGATAGCTTCGTGCTGCGCTGTTTAATAAAAAGCATTTTTATCTGAGCTCCCCGTGCTATTTTTCTGGGTTGGTGTAAGCTTTGGCAATATAAGAATGTTTGTCATGCCAATAAAGCATACTTGAATTTACAACGTAATTGAATCGAATTGACTGAGTAAAAATAGTAGTATTTTATCATATCACACCTCTCTCCCTCTGTCTGTTTTAAAACAACCTTGAAAAAATGTCATCAAACATTATTTTTTCAAACATTTGTTCCATCAGAATAAAACAGGGGTTTTCAACCGGTGGTCTGGGGAGCACCAGTGGTCCTTGAGAGGGTTCCAGGTGGTCCCCAGTTAAATGATAGAATGTAGGTATGCCAGATGTAACTCTTGACAGCGTAAACATGAAACCAGGTCCATTTGGTTTCATGTTTAATTAAGAAGTGTACACAATTGGAGAATGTAGAAAACTAGTGGTCATTTTGATGTTTGCTTGTTTTGTTTGCAAAGCAAAATAAATCTTTAGTTTTATAGGGTCTGTGGGGCTAAAATGTCCTCAAATGGTGGTCCTCTGTGGCTCAAATACTGAATAAATGGTGGTCCCTGGTCTGAAAAAGGTTGAAAGCCCCTGGAATAAAACATCAAGAGACTCACCTCAATGCTGGTTGTGGTCCCCAAGTGGTCCCACGGTCTCTGGGTGGTCCCCCGGTCTCTGGGTGGTCCCCTGGTCTCTGGGTGGTCCCCCGGTCTCTGGGTGGTCCCCCGTCTCTGGGTGGTCCCCTTGTCTGGCTCTGACAGGATGGTGATGTGTCCAGGCTGGGTGTTAGCTGGGACACAGTCCTGGTGAAGTCTTCCTGTGGTCCAGGAGAGCACTAATGCGACACAGAGGCACTATCACTTTATAGTGAACGTTTGCTGGATCACAGTGACGTGACAACAAGACATCAGACACAGAAACGTGACCTGATAATGAGCAGACAGCAGGATGACCTTACTGATGATAACTACAACATGTCACCTATCAAGTACAAACTGTATCTAAAGTTCAAGTACACAGACTTACTAAGACGTACAGGGAATACTCATAGCAACTAGAAGGAGGGCCCTATGTGTGTGTGTGTGTGTGTGTGTGTGTGTGTGTGTGTGTGTGTGTGTGTGTGTGTGTGTGTGTGTGTGTGTGTGTGTGTGTGTGTGTGTGTGTGTGTGTGTGTGTGTGTGTGTGTGACATATTGTCCTACAGCAGCATAGGTGATATTACTCTGCTCTGTTATTTTAACAGACTTAAAGGACAACTTTAGTTTATCCAACCAGGTTGTTATTAGAGAAAGTAACGTCCCAAACTCTTCTCCCTTCTCTAAAACACCCTGGGCGACGCTCCACACGTCCCAGACTCTTCTCCCTTCTCTAAAACACCCTGTACGACCCTCCACACGTCCCAGACTCTTCTCTCTTCTCTAAAACACCCTGGACGACCCTCCACACGTCCCAGACTCTTCTCCCTTCTCTAAAACACCCTGGACGACCCTCCACACGTCCCAGACTCTTCTTCCTTCTCTAAAACACCCTGGACGACCCTCCACACATCCCAGACTCTTCTCCCTTCTCTAAAACACCCTGGACGACGCTCCACACGTCCCAGGCTTTAACCCTGCGTTTTAACAGCCGGCGACGGCAAAAGCGACGTCGCCCAGACATCCATTATTTGTCTATGGGAGCAGCCGATTCAGGCGACAGCAGCAGAACAGGCGACGTCGCCCGGAAAGATAAAAATCTGTTTGGCTGACGTTTAGCCGGGGATAACCAATCAGAGCCAAGTGCTGCTTTTTTGTCCTCGACCCGAAACAATTTGGCGCAGTTTGGTTCCTAGTTCCGCCCCACTTCCTTCTTCACCATACTTTTTTTTTTCAGTGCACCACAGGAGCGTCGTTTACGGTATTCATTTTGCATGCCATTCTAAGCGAGAATTTACGGTAATGACTGTCGGGCCTCGTCGCTTTTGCATCGATGTTAAAACGCACTATTATCCATTTTCTAAAACATCCTGGACGACCCTCCAGCCTCCTTTAATGTTGATTTTCCCTGTGCTGGTGTGTGCCCTGGTCCCCGCCTCCCGGTTCGGCACACAGTTTAGTCATAGTTTTACTGAGCTTAGGTTTAGGTTAAGTGCTATTTTTTGGCATAGTTTTAACTATAACTTAGCCAGCTATGTAGGACATTGGGATGCAGATACAGTCGATGCTAGATGACAACAACCAGAGAAGTGTTGCGACATTGAGGAATCAGAAAAATGCCTGGTCATGTGGTTCATGGACTCGTGTGAGGCCATAGGCTCCAATGCAATTGGTATCATCCATTTATCACTATTCATAGAAATCTATGTAGAATAGCCACCGTTGGACGGGACCCATGAAGTGAACGGAGTTTGCGTAACTGTCTATTCTAAGGCGCTTCTGCCAACAACAACAGCAACAACGTCAGCTCTGTACAGTGCACGCAAGCCACACTTCACATTAGCCACGAGAAGGTTTTGCCACCGGATGTGGGTGCTGTTGGTGGGTTCCTTTGTTGGCTAGTTGGCTCACTTTTAGCTTAGCTAAAAAAAAAAAAAAAAAAAAAAAAAAAGATAAAATGGAATATAGCCCCCTCAGTTGTGAAGCTCACGTCTAGCTTGGAAAGCCAGTCCTGAAGGCTGTAATAACTTGTATACAGTATGTTATACCAATATGTGTGTTTTTGTTTGCAGGGCCTTTCCCCAGTGCTGTTTTGGCATTTCATTGATTCTGCACTCACTGCACTTGTATCTGTAAGTAGCTGTAGTCTACCCCTGTCGTTCTCAAACCACTGGGTTCACTCTGACAGTGTACATACGGAGCAAAATGGACCACTGTTTTTTGGCATTAAGGAAAGCACATTTTCCTTGAAGTATTTGCAGCACTATCTACCTTATGTCAATCCATTTAGTTCCATTTGTATGGTGTCAGATTTACAGACTTGGGGGTCATTTGCCCACCACCCAACTAGTGAACACAACATATCTACAAGCTCACAACGCACCATGAAATGAATTGGCTGTGCTATTCTTTGGTTTCCATCTTATCTGTGTTTTATTTATTTATTTATTTATTTATTTATTTATTTATTTATTTATTTATTTATTTATTTATTTATTTATTTATTTATTTATTTATTTATTTATTTATTTATTTATTTATTTATTTTTGTTCTGTCATCTCAGCCCATCACAGGTCTGCTAGGAAGAGTTCCCCGCCAGCACATTGTCCCCATATACTACATGGCCTACTGAAAAATCTCACATTAAACAAAACCAATTGTTATTGTATTTTATATCACTTTATTCCTAGTTTGGCCCCTGTTCCATCTTAACTTTTTGTCATCTCTCTACCTATGGCAGTTTCTTCTGCTGGCCCAGAAGTACAGTGCGGTAGCCAGCCAGTACAGACCTGCCCTGCCTACTATTACTTGCACCCTGTAAGTATCTGTCATATGTCTATTGTCAAATCATTATCTGTATATATTTTACACCACTGTTTATATTAATGGATATTAATGGACATTATAAAATACCACTTTTTCCCTACTCAGTCTGTGTCTCATAGGAAGACTGTGGGCAGTTCTGAAACCCGTCTTCCAGTGACAGCATAGTTCAGACTTTTTTTTTAAAGAATATTCTTTTGAAAAAATATTGATAGTTTTAGTATCCAGAGAACGGGGCCATCCATTTTCGCATTGCAAATTTTCAGGAATAGAAAGCCTGCAGATTCTAATAGCTTGTTTTCCTCATCAATGTCATTGGAGGACGACTTTCTGAATTGTCCACAGGTCTACTGAGAGTAGAAAAAATAGATATTTTATCATGTACATTAGTGGGGACCTATTGTATTGAAAAGTGGCAACCGTTTTCTGAACCTAGACATGTCTTATTATTAGTCATGGTTGTAAATCTAATTTCAAATCTAATTGTTTGCTTGTTTGCTCTGTATCCAGACACACAGAGATCATCAAACATCGGAGGGTGTCAAAGTTCTGCAGTATTGCCAGGGAGAAGACCGAGTTGAGAGAAGGGTGGGAGAAGACCGAGCTTTTCAAGACATGCAGGTAAATCAGAATTTTAACCCATTGTAGACTATCCCGATTCTAAAAATGTCTCTGAAATACTAACCTAAGTGTACTGGAAAACTTCAAATTATTGTGTAACACCACCAAACTTTGACATTTTTTGATACTGTACATACTGTACAGAACGCATATTGGTGTTCCCGTCAACTAGGGTAAAACTACCACTAGGGGTTCCCGTCTACTATGGGTTAAGGAGAACGTCCTTCCGTCAATCAATATCGTCAATATTGATTTTAATTTCCTTTTTATTAATGTGCTCCAGCTATAGCCAGACGGCGTGGTCGAAGCCTCAAGTCCCATGCCAACGTGTATCCTGGAGGTTGTGGGGCATCCATGAAGCAAGCTGTGCCGAGAGCTGCAGTTGACCTTGATGGGGGGGCAATTCTGTGACAACCTACCAGATCCCCCGACTGCCCTTGGAGTTTCTATTCGGTTTCATATTTGCTCTCAACATCGCTTATCCCCTGGAGTGGTTAAACGTCTTTGAGGTAATACAGTACTGCAACATGACTACCTCACTTGGCAACGAAAGATGTTTTGTTATCTGCCTTGCTCATTGGCACACCACCAGGCGTATTTTGAAAATTAAGCCACACTTGAGTATTGTCTATGAAGGTTTGCAACAGTGCATGTCTTTTGCAGTGCCCAAAAACAATAATTGATATTGGCATATTTTCTGTAAACCCTCTTGCAAAGATGTAGCTCTATGGAAATGTACCACTTTTCTCTGTGTTCTTAAAGAGAACACACACCAGCTCTCCATCTGGACCCGGGCACCCACCATTAAGCACCCCTCCAGAACCTCCTCCAATAGCCTCGAAGTGTCGTTTTTCCGGGGTACGAGTGTAAAATCTTCCGCTCGTGGAACGCAACGGGCCATTTTGCCCGGCTTCCCATGCGGACCCGGGGAGCCTGGGCCCCCTCCCGGGGTGCCAGGCCAGAAGCCAGCTAAGCCCACAACCCAGCTCTCCATCTGGACCCGGGCACCCACCATTAAGCACCCCTCCAGAACCTCCTCCAATAGCCTCGAAGTGTCGTTTTTCCGGGGTACGAGTGTAAAATCTTCCGCTCGTGGAACGCAACGGGCCATTTTGCCCGGCTTCCCATGCGGACCCGGGGAGCCTGGGCCCCCTCCCGGGGTGCCAGGCCAGAAGCCAGCTAAGCCCACAACCCAGCTCTCCATCTGGACCCGGGCACCCACCATTAAGCACCCCTCCAGAACCTCCTCCAATAGCCTCGAAGTGTCGTTTTTCCGGGGTACGAGTGTAAAATCTTCCGCTCGTGGAACGCAACGGGCCATTTTGCCCGGCTTCCCATGCGGACCCGGGGAGCCTGGGCCCCCTCCCGGGGTGCCAGGCCAGAAGCCAGCTAAGCCCACAACCCAGCTCTCCATCTGGACCCGGGCACCCACCATTAAGCACCCCTCCAGAACCTCCTCCAATAGCCTCGAAGTGTCGTTTTTCCGGGGTACGAGTGTAAAATCTTCCGCTCGTGGAACGCAACGGGCCATTTTGCCCGGCTTCCCATGCGGACCCGGGGAGCCTGGGCCCCCTCCCGGGGTGCCAGGCCAGAAGCCAGCTAAGCCCACAACCCAGCTCTCCATCTGGACCCGGGCACCCACCATTAAGCACCCCTCCAGAACCTCCTCCAATAGCCTCGAAGTGTCGTTTTTCCGGGGTACGAGTGTAAAATCTTCCGCTCGTGGAACGCAACGGGCCATTTTGCCCGGCTTCCCATGCGGACCCGGGGAGCCTGGGCCCCCTCCCGGGGTGCCAGGCCAGAAGCCAGCTAAGCCCACAACCCAGCTCTCCATCTGGACCCGGGCACCCACCATTAAGCACCCCTCCAGAACCTCCTCCAATAGCCTCGAAGTGTCGTTTTTCCGGGGTACGAGTGTAAAATCTTCCGCTCGTGGAACGCAACGGGCCATTTTGCCCGGCTTCCCATGCGGACCCGGGGAGCCTGGGCCCCCTCCCGGGGTGCCAGGCCAGAAGCCAGCTAAGCCCACAACCCAGCTCTCCATCTGGACCCGGGCACCCACCATTAAGCACCCCTCCAGAACCTCCTCCAATAGCCTCGAAGTGTCGTTTTTCCGGGGTACGAGTGTAAAATCTTCCGCTCGTGGAACGCAACGGGCCATTTTGCCCGGCTTCCCATGCGGACCCGGGGAGCCTGGGCCCCCTCCCGGGGTGCCAGGCCAGAAGCCAGCTAAGCCCACAACCCAGCTCTCCATCTGGACCCGGGCACCCACCATTAAGCACCCCTCCAGAACCTCCTCCAATAGCCTCGAAGTGTCGTTTTTCCGGGGTACGAGTGTAAAATCTTCCGCTCGTGGAACGCAACGGGCCATTTTGCCCGGCTTCCCATGCGGACCCGGGGAGCCTGGGCCCCCTCCCGGGGTGCCAGGCCAGAAGCCAGCTAAGCCCACAACCCAGCTCTCCATCTGGACCCGGGCACCCACCATTAAGCACCCCTCCAGAACCTCCTCCAATAGCCTCGAAGTGTCGTTTTTCCGGGGTACGAGTGTAAAATCTTCCGCTCGTGGAACGCAACGGGCCATTTTGCCCGGCTTCCCATGCGGACCCGGGGAGCCTGGGCCCCCTCCCGGGGTGCCAGGCCAGAAGCCAGCTAAGCCCACAACCCAGCTCTCCATCTGGACCCGGGCACCCACCATTAAGCACCCCTCCAGAACCTCCTCCAATAGCCTCGAAGTGTCGTTTTTCCGGGGTACGAGTGTAAAATCTTCCGCTCGTGGAACGCAACGGGCCATTTTGCCCGGCTTCCCATGCGGACCCGGGGAGCCTGGGCCCCCTCCCGGGGTGCCAGGCCAGAAGCCAGCTAAGCCCACAACCCAGCTCTCCATCTGGACCCGGGCACCCACCATTAAGCACCCCTCCAGAACCTCCTCCAATAGCCTCGAAGTGTCGTTTTTCCGGGGTACGAGTGTAAAATCTTCCGCTCGTGGAACGCAACGGGCCATTTTGCCCGGCTTCCCATGCGGACCCGGGGAGCCTGGGCCCCCTCCCGGGGTGCCAGGCCAGAAGCCAGCTAAGCCCACAACCCAGCTCTCCATCTGGACCCGGGCACCCACCATTAAGCACCCCTCCAGAACCTCCTCCAATAGCCTCGAAGTGTCGTTTTTCCGGGGTACGAGTGTAAAATCTTCCGCTCGTGGAACGCAACGGGCCATTTTGCCCGGCTTCCCATGCGGACCCGGGGAGCCTGGGCCCCCTCCCGGGGTGCCAGGCCAGAAGCCAGCTAAGCCCACAACCCAGCTCTCCATCTGGACCCGGGCACCCACCATTAAGCACCCCTCCAGAACCTCCTCCAATAGCCTCGAAGTGTCGTTTTTCCGGGGTACGAGTGTAAAATCTTCCGCTCGTGGAACGCAACGGGCCATTTTGCCCGGCTTCCCATGCGGACCCGGGGAGCCTGGGCCCCCTCCCGGGGTGCCAGGCCAGAAGCCAGCTAAGCCCACAACCCAGCTCTCCATCTGGACCCGGGCACCCACCATTAAGCACCCCTCCAGAACCTCCTCCAATAGCCTCGAAGTGTCGTTTTTCCGGGGTACGAGTGTAAAATCTTCCGCTCGTGGAACGCAACGGGCCATTTTGCCCGGCTTCCCATGCGGACCCGGGGAGCCTGGGCCCCCTCCCGGGGTGCCAGGCCAGAAGCCAGCTAAGCCCACAACCCAGCTCTCCATCTGGACCCGGGCACCCACCATTAAGCACCCCTCCAGAACCTCCTCCAATAGCCTCGAAGTGTCGTTTTTCCGGGGTACGAGTGTAAAATCTTCCGCTCGTGGAACGCAACGGGCCATTTTGCCCGGCTTCCCATGCGGACCCGGGGAGCCTGGGCCCCCTCCCGGGGTGCCAGGCCAGAAGCCAGCTAAGCCCACAACCCAGCTCTCCATCTGGACCCGGGCACCCACCATTAAGCACCCCTCCAGAACCTCCTCCAATAGCCTCGAAGTGTCGTTTTTCCGGGGTACGAGTGTAAAATCTTCCGCTCGTGGAACGCAACGGGCCATTTTGCCCGGCTTCCCATGCGGACCCGGGGAGCCTGGGCCCCCTCCCGGGGTGCCAGGCCAGAAGCCAGCTAAGCCCACAACCCAGCTCTCCATCTGGACCCGGGCACCCACCATTAAGCACCCCTCCAGAACCTCCTCCAATAGCCTCGAAGTGTCGTTTTTCCGGGGTACGAGTGTAAAATCTTCCGCTCGTGGAACGCAACGGGCCATTTTGCCCGGCTTCCCATGCGGACCCGGGGAGCCTGGGCCCCCTCCCGGGGTGCCAGGCCAGAAGCCAGCTAAGCCCACAACCCAGCTCTCCATCTGGACCCGGGCACCCACCATTAAGCACCCCTCCAGAACCTCCTCCAATAGCCTCGAAGTGTCGTTTTTCCGGGGTACGAGTGTAAAATCTTCCGCTCGTGGAACGCAACGGGCCATTTTGCCCGGCTTCCCATGCGGACCCGGGGAGCCTGGGCCCCCTCCCGGGGTGCCAGGCCAGAAGCCAGCTAAGCCCACAACCCAGCTCTCCATCTGGACCCGGGCACCCACCATTAAGCACCCCTCCAGAACCTCCTCCAATAGCCTCGAAGTGTCGTTTTTCCGGGGTACGAGTGTAAAATCTTCCGCTCGTGGAACGCAACGGGCCATTTTGCCCGGCTTCCCATGCGGACCCGGGGAGCCTGGGCCCCCTCCCGGGGTGCCAGGCCAGAAGCCAGCTAAGCCCACAACCCAGCTCTCCATCTGGACCCGGGCACCCACCATTAAGCACCCCTCCAGAACCTCCTCCAATAGCCTCGAAGTGTCGTTTTTCCGGGGTACGAGTGTAAAATCTTCCGCTCGTGGAACGCAACGGGCCATTTTGCCCGGCTTCCCATGCGGACCCGGGGAGCCTGGGCCCCCTCCCGGGGTGCCAGGCCAGAAGCCAGCTAAGCCCACAACCCAGCTCTCCATCTGGACCCGGGCACCCACCATTAAGCACCCCTCCAGAACCTCCTCCAATAGCCTCGAAGTGTCGTTTTTCCGGGGTACGAGTGTAAAATCTTCCGCTCGTGGAACGCAACGGGCCATTTTGCCCGGCTTCCCATGCGGACCCGGGGAGCCTGGGCCCCCTCCCGGGGTGCCAGGCCAGAAGCCAGCTAAGCCCACAACCCAGCTCTCCATCTGGACCCGGGCACCCACCATTAAGCACCCCTCCAGAACCTCCTCCAATAGCCTCGAAGTGTCGTTTTTCCGGGGTACGAGTGTAAAATCTTCCGCTCGTGGAACGCAACGGGCCATTTTGCCCGGCTTCCCATGCGGACCCGGGGAGCCTGGGCCCCCTCCCGGGGTGCCAGGCCAGAAGCCAGCTAAGCCCACAACCCAGCTCTCCATCTGGACCCGGGCACCCACCATTAAGCACCCCTCCAGAACCTCCTCCAATAGCCTCGAAGTGTCGTTTTTCCGGGGTACGAGTGTAAAATCTTCCGCTCGTGGAACGCAACGGGCCATTTTGCCCGGCTTCCCATGCGGACCCGGGGAGCCTGGGCCCCCTCCCGGGGTGCCAGGCCAGAAGCCAGCTAAGCCCACAACCCAGCTCTCCATCTGGACCCGGGCACCCACCATTAAGCACCCCTCCAGAACCTCCTCCAATAGCCTCGAAGTGTCGTTTTTCCGGGGTACGAGTGTAAAATCTTCCGCTCGTGGAACGCAACGGGCCATTTTGCCCGGCTTCCCATGCGGACCCGGGGAGCCTGGGCCCCCTCCCGGGGTGCCAGGCCAGAAGCCAGCTAAGCCCACAACCCAGCTCTCCATCTGGACCCGGGCACCCACCATTAAGCACCCCTCCAGAACCTCCTCCAATAGCCTCGAAGTGTCGTTTTTCCGGGGTACGAGTGTAAAATCTTCCGCTCGTGGAACGCAACGGGCCATTTTGCCCGGCTTCCCATGCGGACCCGGGGAGCCTGGGCCCCCTCCCGGGGTGCCAGGCCAGAAGCCAGCTAAGCCCACAACCCAGCTCTCCATCTGGACCCGGGCACCCACCATTAAGCACCCCTCCAGAACCTCCTCCAATAGCCTCGAAGTGTCGTTTTTCCGGGGTACGAGTGTAAAATCTTCCGCTCGTGGAACGCAACGGGCCATTTTGCCCGGCTTCCCATGCGGACCCGGGGAGCCTGGGCCCCCTCCCGGGGTGCCAGGCCAGAAGCCAGCTAAGCCCACAACCCAGCTCTCCATCTGGACCCGGGCACCCACCATTAAGCACCCCTCCAGAACCTCCTCCAATAGCCTCGAAGTGTCGTTTTTCCGGGGTACGAGTGTAAAATCTTCCGCTCGTGGAACGCAACGGGCCATTTTGCCCGGCTTCCCATGCGGACCCGGGGAGCCTGGGCCCCCTCCCGGGGTGCCAGGCCAGAAGCCAGCTAAGCCCACAACCCAGCTCTCCATCTGGACCCGGGCACCCACCATTAAGCACCCCTCCAGAACCTCCTCCAATAGCCTCGAAGTGTCGTTTTTCCGGGGTACGAGTGTAAAATCTTCCGCTCGTGGAACGCAACGGGCCATTTTGCCCGGCTTCCCATGCGGACCCGGGGAGCCTGGGCCCCCTCCCGGGGTGCCAGGCCAGAAGCCAGCTAAGCCCACAACCCAGCTCTCCATCTGGACCCGGGCACCCACCATTAAGCACCCCTCCAGAACCTCCTCCAATAGCCTCGAAGTGTCGTTTTTCCGGGGTACGAGTGTAAAATCTTCCGCTCGTGGAACGCAACGGGCCATTTTGCCCGGCTTCCCATGCGGACCCGGGGAGCCTGGGCCCCCTCCCGGGGTGCCAGGCCAGAAGCCAGCTAAGCCCACAACCCAGCTCTCCATCTGGACCCGGGCACCCACCATTAAGCACCCCTCCAGAACCTCCTCCAATAGCCTCGAAGTGTCGTTTTTCCGGGGTACGAGTGTAAAATCTTCCGCTCGTGGAACGCAACGGGCCATTTTGCCCGGCTTCCCATGCGGACCCGGGGAGCCTGGGCCCCCTCCCGGGGTGCCAGGCCAGAAGCCAGCTAAGCCCACAACCCAGCTCTCCATCTGGACCCGGGCACCCACCATTAAGCACCCCTCCAGAACCTCCTCCAATAGCCTCGAAGTGTCGTTTTTCCGGGGTACGAGTGTAAAATCTTCCGCTCGTGGAACGCAACGGGCCATTTTGCCCGGCTTCCCATGCGGACCCGGGGAGCCTGGGCCCCCTCCCGGGGTGCCAGGCCAGAAGCCAGCTAAGCCCACAACCCAGCTCTCCATCTGGACCCGGGCACCCACCATTAAGCACCCCTCCAGAACCTCCTCCAATAGCCTCGAAGTGTCGTTTTTCCGGGGTACGAGTGTAAAATCTTCCGCTCGTGGAACGCAACGGGCCATTTTGCCCGGCTTCCCATGCGGACCCGGGGAGCCTGGGCCCCCTCCCGGGGTGCCAGGCCAGAAGCCAGCTAAGCCCACAACCCAGCTCTCCATCTGGACCCGGGCACCCACCATTAAGCACCCCTCCAGAACCTCCTCCAATAGCCTCGAAGTGTCGTTTTTCCGGGGTACGAGTGTAAAATCTTCCGCTCGTGGAACGCAACGGGCCATTTTGCCCGGCTTCCCATGCGGACCCGGGGAGCCTGGGCCCCCTCCCGGGGTGCCAGGCCAGAAGCCAGCTAAGCCCACAACCCAGCTCTCCATCTGGACCCGGGCACCCACCATTAAGCACCCCTCCAGAACCTCCTCCAATAGCCTCGAAGTGTCGTTTTTCCGGGGTACGAGTGTAAAATCTTCCGCTCGTGGAACGCAACGGGCCATTTTGCCCGGCTTCCCATGCGGACCCGGGGAGCCTGGGCCCCCTCCCGGGGTGCCAGGCCAGAAGCCAGCTAAGCCCACAACCCAGCTCTCCATCTGGACCCGGGCACCCACCATTAAGCACCCCTCCAGAACCTCCTCCAATAGCCTCGAAGTGTCGTTTTTCCGGGGTACGAGTGTAAAATCTTCCGCTCGTGGAACGCAACGGGCCATTTTGCCCGGCTTCCCATGCGGACCCGGGGAGCCTGGGCCCCCTCCCGGGGTGCCAGGCCAGAAGCCAGCTAAGCCCACAACCCAGCTCTCCATCTGGACCCGGGCACCCACCATTAAGCACCCCTCCAGAACCTCCTCCAATAGCCTCGAAGTGTCGTTTTTCCGGGGTACGAGTGTAAAATCTTCCGCTCGTGGAACGCAACGGGCCATTTTGCCCGGCTTCCCATGCGGACCCGGGGAGCCTGGGCCCCCTCCCGGGGTGCCAGGCCAGAAGCCAGCTAAGCCCACAACCCAGCTCTCCATCTGGACCCGGGCACCCACCATTAAGCACCCCTCCAGAACCTCCTCCAATAGCCTCGAAGTGTCGTTTTTCCGGGGTACGAGTGTAAAATCTTCCGCTCGTGGAACGCAACGGGCCATTTTGCCCGGCTTCCCATGCGGACCCGGGGAGCCTGGGCCCCCTCCCGGGGTGCCAGGCCAGAAGCCAGCTAAGCCCACAACCCAGCTCTCCATCTGGACCCGGGCACCCACCATTAAGCACCCCTCCAGAACCTCCTCCAATAGCCTCGAAGTGTCGTTTTTCCGGGGTACGAGTGTAAAATCTTCCGCTCGTGGAACGCAACGGGCCATTTTGCCCGGCTTCCCATGCGGACCCGGGGAGCCTGGGCCCCCTCCCGGGGTGCCAGGCCAGAAGCCAGCTAAGCCCACAACCCAGCTCTCCATCTGGACCCGGGCACCCACCATTAAGCACCCCTCCAGAACCTCCTCCAATAGCCTCGAAGTGTCGTTTTTCCGGGGTACGAGTGTAAAATCTTCCGCTCGTGGAACGCAACGGGCCATTTTGCCCGGCTTCCCATGCGGACCCGGGGAGCCTGGGCCCCCTCCCGGGGTGCCAGGCCAGAAGCCAGCTAAGCCCACAACCCAGCTCTCCATCTGGACCCGGGCACCCACCATTAAGCACCCCTCCAGAACCTCCTCCAATAGCCTCGAAGTGTCGTTTTTCCGGGGTACGAGTGTAAAATCTTCCGCTCGTGGAACGCAACGGGCCATTTTGCCCGGCTTCCCATGCGGACCCGGGGAGCCTGGGCCCCCTCCCGGGGTGCCAGGCCAGAAGCCAGCTAAGCCCACAACCCAGCTCTCCATCTGGACCCGGGCACCCACCATTAAGCACCCCTCCAGAACCTCCTCCAATAGCCTCGAAGTGTCGTTTTTCCGGGGTACGAGTGTAAAATCTTCCGCTCGTGGAACGCAACGGGCCATTTTGCCCGGCTTCCCATGCGGACCCGGGGAGCCTGGGCCCCCTCCCGGGGTGCCAGGCCAGAAGCCAGCTAAGCCCACAACCCAGCTCTCCATCTGGACCCGGGCACCCACCATTAAGCACCCCTCCAGAACCTCCTCCAATAGCCTCGAAGTGTCGTTTTTCCGGGGTACGAGTGTAAAATCTTCCGCTCGTGGAACGCAACGGGCCATTTTGCCCGGCTTCCCATGCGGACCCGGGGAGCCTGGGCCCCCTCCCGGGGTGCCAGGCCAGAAGCCAGCTAAGCCCACAACCCAGCTCTCCATCTGGACCCGGGCACCCACCATTAAGCACCCCTCCAGAACCTCCTCCAATAGCCTCGAAGTGTCGTTTTTCCGGGGTACGAGTGTAAAATCTTCCGCTCGTGGAACGCAACGGGCCATTTTGCCCGGCTTCCCATGCGGACCCGGGGAGCCTGGGCCCCCTCCCGGGGTGCCAGGCCAGAAGCCAGCTAAGCCCACAACCCAGCTCTCCATCTGGACCCGGGCACCCACCATTAAGCACCCCTCCAGAACCTCCTCCAATAGCCTCGAAGTGTCGTTTTTCCGGGGTACGAGTGTAAAATCTTCCGCTCGTGGAACGCAACGGGCCATTTTGCCCGGCTTCCCATGCGGACCCGGGGAGCCTGGGCCCCCTCCCGGGGTGCCAGGCCAGAAGCCAGCTAAGCCCACAACCCAGCTCTCCATCTGGACCCGGGCACCCACCATTAAGCACCCCTCCAGAACCTCCTCCAATAGCCTCGAAGTGTCGTTTTTCCGGGGTACGAGTGTAAAATCTTCCGCTCGTGGAACGCAACGGGCCATTTTGCCCGGCTTCCCATGCGGACCCGGGGAGCCTGGGCCCCCTCCCGGGGTGCCAGGCCAGAAGCCAGCTAAGCCCACAACCCAGCTCTCCATCTGGACCCGGGCACCCACCATTAAGCACCCCTCCAGAACCTCCTCCAATAGCCTCGAAGTGTCGTTTTTCCGGGGTACGAGTGTAAAATCTTCCGCTCGTGGAACGCAACGGGCCATTTTGCCCGGCTTCCCATGCGGACCCGGGGAGCCTGGGCCCCCTCCCGGGGTGCCAGGCCAGAAGCCAGCTAAGCCCACAACCCAGCTCTCCATCTGGACCCGGGCACCCACCATTAAGCACCCCTCCAGAACCTCCTCCAATAGCCTCGAAGTGTCGTTTTTCCGGGGTACGAGTGTAAAATCTTCCGCTCGTGGAACGCAACGGGCCATTTTGCCCGGCTTCCCATGCGGACCCGGGGAGCCTGGGCCCCCTCCCGGGGTGCCAGGCCAGAAGCCAGCTAAGCCCACAACCCAGCTCTCCATCTGGACCCGGGCACCCACCATTAAGCACCCCTCCAGAACCTCCTCCAATAGCCTCGAAGTGTCGTTTTTCCGGGGTACGAGTGTAAAATCTTCCGCTCGTGGAACGCAACGGGCCATTTTGCCCGGCTTCCCATGCGGACCCGGGGAGCCTGGGCCCCCTCCCGGGGTGCCAGGCCAGAAGCCAGCTAAGCCCACAACCCAGCTCTCCATCTGGACCCGGGCACCCACCATTAAGCACCCCTCCAGAACCTCCTCCAATAGCCTCGAAGTGTCGTTTTTCCGGGGTACGAGTGTAAAATCTTCCGCTCGTGGAACGCAACGGGCCATTTTGCCCGGCTTCCCATGCGGACCCGGGGAGCCTGGGCCCCCTCCCGGGGTGCCAGGCCAGAAGCCAGCTAAGCCCACAACCCAGCTCTCCATCTGGACCCGGGCACCCACCATTAAGCACCCCTCCAGAACCTCCTCCAATAGCCTCGAAGTGTCGTTTTTCCGGGGTACGAGTGTAAAATCTTCCGCTCGTGGAACGCAACGGGCCATTTTGCCCGGCTTCCCATGCGGACCCGGGGAGCCTGGGCCCCCTCCCGGGGTGCCAGGCCAGAAGCCAGCTAAGCCCACAACCCAGCTCTCCATCTGGACCCGGGCACCCACCATTAAGCACCCCTCCAGAACCTCCTCCAATAGCCTCGAAGTGTCGTTTTTCCGGGGTACGAGTGTAAAATCTTCCGCTCGTGGAACGCAACGGGCCATTTTGCCCGGCTTCCCATGCGGACCCGGGGAGCCTGGGCCCCCTCCCGGGGTGCCAGGCCAGAAGCCAGCTAAGCCCACAACCCAGCTCTCCATCTGGACCCGGGCACCCACCATTAAGCACCCCTCCAGAACCTCCTCCAATAGCCTCGAAGTGTCGTTTTTCCGGGGTACGAGTGTAAAATCTTCCGCTCGTGGAACGCAACGGGCCATTTTGCCCGGCTTCCCATGCGGACCCGGGGAGCCTGGGCCCCCTCCCGGGGTGCCAGGCCAGAAGCCAGCTAAGCCCACAACCCAGCTCTCCATCTGGACCCGGGCACCCACCATTAAGCACCCCTCCAGAACCTCCTCCAATAGCCTCGAAGTGTCGTTTTTCCGGGGTACGAGTGTAAAATCTTCCGCTCGTGGAACGCAACGGGCCATTTTGCCCGGCTTCCCATGCGGACCCGGGGAGCCTGGGCCCCCTCCCGGGGTGCCAGGCCAGAAGCCAGCTAAGCCCACAACCCAGCTCTCCATCTGGACCCGGGCACCCACCATTAAGCACCCCTCCAGAACCTCCTCCAATAGCCTCGAAGTGTCGTTTTTCCGGGGTACGAGTGTAAAATCTTCCGCTCGTGGAACGCAACGGGCCATTTTGCCCGGCTTCCCATGCGGACCCGGGGAGCCTGGGCCCCCTCCCGGGGTGCCAGGCCAGAAGCCAGCTAAGCCCACAACCCAGCTCTCCATCTGGACCCGGGCACCCACCATTAAGCACCCCTCCAGAACCTCCTCCAATAGCCTCGAAGTGTCGTTTTTCCGGGGTACGAGTGTAAAATCTTCCGCTCGTGGAACGCAACGGGCCATTTTGCCCGGCTTCCCATGCGGACCCGGGGAGCCTGGGCCCCCTCCCGGGGTGCCAGGCCAGAAGCCAGCTAAGCCCACAACCCAGCTCTCCATCTGGACCCGGGCACCCACCATTAAGCACCCCTCCAGAACCTCCTCCAATAGCCTCGAAGTGTCGTTTTTCCGGGGTACGAGTGTAAAATCTTCCGCTCGTGGAACGCAACGGGCCATTTTGCCCGGCTTCCCATGCGGACCCGGGGAGCCTGGGCCCCCTCCCGGGGTGCCAGGCCAGAAGCCAGCTAAGCCCACAACCCAGCTCTCCATCTGGACCCGGGCACCCACCATTAAGCACCCCTCCAGAACCTCCTCCAATAGCCTCGAAGTGTCGTTTTTCCGGGGTACGAGTGTAAAATCTTCCGCTCGTGGAACGCAACGGGCCATTTTGCCCGGCTTCCCATGCGGACCCGGGGAGCCTGGGCCCCCTCCCGGGGTGCCAGGCCAGAAGCCAGCTAAGCCCACAACCCAGCTCTCCATCTGGACCCGGGCACCCACCATTAAGCACCCCTCCAGAACCTCCTCCAATAGCCTCGAAGTGTCGTTTTTCCGGGGTACGAGTGTAAAATCTTCCGCTCGTGGAACGCAACGGGCCATTTTGCCCGGCTTCCCATGCGGACCCGGGGAGCCTGGGCCCCCTCCCGGGGTGCCAGGCCAGAAGCCAGCTAAGCCCACAACCCAGCTCTCCATCTGGACCCGGGCACCCACCATTAAGCACCCCTCCAGAACCTCCTCCAATAGCCTCGAAGTGTCGTTTTTCCGGGGTACGAGTGTAAAATCTTCCGCTCGTGGAACGCAACGGGCCATTTTGCCCGGCTTCCCATGCGGACCCGGGGAGCCTGGGCCCCCTCCCGGGGTGCCAGGCCAGAAGCCAGCTAAGCCCACAACCCAGCTCTCCATCTGGACCCGGGCACCCACCATTAAGCACCCCTCCAGAACCTCCTCCAATAGCCTCGAAGTGTCGTTTTTCCGGGGTACGAGTGTAAAATCTTCCGCTCGTGGAACGCAACGGGCCATTTTGCCCGGCTTCCCATGCGGACCCGGGGAGCCTGGGCCCCCTCCCGGGGTGCCAGGCCAGAAGCCAGCTAAGCCCACAACCCAGCTCTCCATCTGGACCCGGGCACCCACCATTAAGCACCCCTCCAGAACCTCCTCCAATAGCCTCGAAGTGTCGTTTTTCCGGGGTACGAGTGTAAAATCTTCCGCTCGTGGAACGCAACGGGCCATTTTGCCCGGCTTCCCATGCGGACCCGGGGAGCCTGGGCCCCCTCCCGGGGTGCCAGGCCAGAAGCCAGCTAAGCCCACAACCCAGCTCTCCATCTGGACCCGGGCACCCACCATTAAGCACCCCTCCAGAACCTCCTCCAATAGCCTCGAAGTGTCGTTTTTCCGGGGTACGAGTGTAAAATCTTCCGCTCGTGGAACGCAACGGGCCATTTTGCCCGGCTTCCCATGCGGACCCGGGGAGCCTGGGCCCCCTCCCGGGGTGCCAGGCCAGAAGCCAGCTAAGCCCACAACCCAGCTCTCCATCTGGACCCGGGCACCCACCATTAAGCACCCCTCCAGAACCTCCTCCAATAGCCTCGAAGTGTCGTTTTTCCGGGGTACGAGTGTAAAATCTTCCGCTCGTGGAACGCAACGGGCCATTTTGCCCGGCTTCCCATGCGGACCCGGGGAGCCTGGGCCCCCTCCCGGGGTGCCAGGCCAGAAGCCAGCTAAGCCCACAACCCAGCTCTCCATCTGGACCCGGGCACCCACCATTAAGCACCCCTCCAGAACCTCCTCCAATAGCCTCGAAGTGTCGTTTTTCCGGGGTACGAGTGTAAAATCTTCCGCTCGTGGAACGCAACGGGCCATTTTGCCCGGCTTCCCATGCGGACCCGGGGAGCCTGGGCCCCCTCCCGGGGTGCCAGGCCAGAAGCCAGCTAAGCCCACAACCCAGCTCTCCATCTGGACCCGGGCACCCACCATTAAGCACCCCTCCAGAACCTCCTCCAATAGCCTCGAAGTGTCGTTTTTCCGGGGTACGAGTGTAAAATCTTCCGCTCGTGGAACGCAACGGGCCATTTTGCCCGGCTTCCCATGCGGACCCGGGGAGCCTGGGCCCCCTCCCGGGGTGCCAGGCCAGAAGCCAGCTAAGCCCACAACCCAGCTCTCCATCTGGACCCGGGCACCCACCATTAAGCACCCCTCCAGAACCTCCTCCAATAGCCTCGAAGTGTCGTTTTTCCGGGGTACGAGTGTAAAATCTTCCGCTCGTGGAACGCAACGGGCCATTTTGCCCGGCTTCCCATGCGGACCCGGGGAGCCTGGGCCCCCTCCCGGGGTGCCAGGCCAGAAGCCAGCTAAGCCCACAACCCAGCTCTCCATCTGGACCCGGGCACCCACCATTAAGCACCCCTCCAGAACCTCCTCCAATAGCCTCGAAGTGTCGTTTTTCCGGGGTACGAGTGTAAAATCTTCCGCTCGTGGAACGCAACGGGCCATTTTGCCCGGCTTCCCATGCGGACCCGGGGAGCCTGGGCCCCCTCCCGGGGTGCCAGGCCAGAAGCCAGCTAAGCCCACAACCCAGCTCTCCATCTGGACCCGGGCACCCACCATTAAGCACCCCTCCAGAACCTCCTCCAATAGCCTCGAAGTGTCGTTTTTCCGGGGTACGAGTGTAAAATCTTCCGCTCGTGGAACGCAACGGGCCATTTTGCCCGGCTTCCCATGCGGACCCGGGGAGCCTGGGCCCCCTCCCGGGGTGCCAGGCCAGAAGCCAGCTAAGCCCACAACCCAGCTCTCCATCTGGACCCGGGCACCCACCATTAAGCACCCCTCCAGAACCTCCTCCAATAGCCTCGAAGTGTCGTTTTTCCGGGGTACGAGTGTAAAATCTTCCGCTCGTGGAACGCAACGGGCCATTTTGCCCGGCTTCCCATGCGGACCCGGGGAGCCTGGGCCCCCTCCCGGGGTGCCAGGCCAGAAGCCAGCTAAGCCCACAACCCAGCTCTCCATCTGGACCCGGGCACCCACCATTAAGCACCCCTCCAGAACCTCCTCCAATAGCCTCGAAGTGTCGTTTTTCCGGGGTACGAGTGTAAAATCTTCCGCTCGTGGAACGCAACGGGCCATTTTGCCCGGCTTCCCATGCGGACCCGGGGAGCCTGGGCCCCCTCCCGGGGTGCCAGGCCAGAAGCCAGCTAAGCCCACAACCCAGCTCTCCATCTGGACCCGGGCACCCACCATTAAGCACCCCTCCAGAACCTCCTCCAATAGCCTCGAAGTGTCGTTTTTCCGGGGTACGAGTGTAAAATCTTCCGCTCGTGGAACGCAACGGGCCATTTTGCCCGGCTTCCCATGCGGACCCGGGGAGCCTGGGCCCCCTCCCGGGGTGCCAGGCCAGAAGCCAGCTAAGCCCACAACCCAGCTCTCCATCTGGACCCGGGCACCCACCATTAAGCACCCCTCCAGAACCTCCTCCAATAGCCTCGAAGTGTCGTTTTTCCGGGGTACGAGTGTAAAATCTTCCGCTCGTGGAACGCAACGGGCCATTTTGCCCGGCTTCCCATGCGGACCCGGGGAGCCTGGGCCCCCTCCCGGGGTGCCAGGCCAGAAGCCAGCTAAGCCCACAACCCAGCTCTCCATCTGGACCCGGGCACCCACCATTAAGCACCCCTCCAGAACCTCCTCCAATAGCCTCGAAGTGTCGTTTTTCCGGGGTACGAGTGTAAAATCTTCCGCTCGTGGAACGCAACGGGCCATTTTGCCCGGCTTCCCATGCGGACCCGGGGAGCCTGGGCCCCCTCCCGGGGTGCCAGGCCAGAAGCCAGCTAAGCCCACAACCCAGCTCTCCATCTGGACCCGGGCACCCACCATTAAGCACCCCTCCAGAACCTCCTCCAATAGCCTCGAAGTGTCGTTTTTCCGGGGTACGAGTGTAAAATCTTCCGCTCGTGGAACGCAACGGGCCATTTTGCCCGGCTTCCCATGCGGACCCGGGGAGCCTGGGCCCCCTCCCGGGGTGCCAGGCCAGAAGCCAGCTAAGCCCACAACCCAGCTCTCCATCTGGACCCGGGCACCCACCATTAAGCACCCCTCCAGAACCTCCTCCAATAGCCTCGAAGTGTCGTTTTTCCGGGGTACGAGTGTAAAATCTTCCGCTCGTGGAACGCAACGGGCCATTTTGCCCGGCTTCCCATGCGGACCCGGGGAGCCTGGGCCCCCTCCCGGGGTGCCAGGCCAGAAGCCAGCTAAGCCCACAACCCAGCTCTCCATCTGGACCCGGGCACCCACCATTAAGCACCCCTCCAGAACCTCCTCCAATAGCCTCGAAGTGTCGTTTTTCCGGGGTACGAGTGTAAAATCTTCCGCTCGTGGAACGCAACGGGCCATTTTGCCCGGCTTCCCATGCGGACCCGGGGAGCCTGGGCCCCCTCCCGGGGTGCCAGGCCAGAAGCCAGCTAAGCCCACAACCCAGCTCTCCATCTGGACCCGGGCACCCACCATTAAGCACCCCTCCAGAACCTCCTCCAATAGCCTCGAAGTGTCGTTTTTCCGGGGTACGAGTGTAAAATCTTCCGCTCGTGGAACGCAACGGGCCATTTTGCCCGGCTTCCCATGCGGACCCGGGGAGCCTGGGCCCCCTCCCGGGGTGCCAGGCCAGAAGCCAGCTAAGCCCACAACCCAGCTCTCCATCTGGACCCGGGCACCCACCATTAAGCACCCCTCCAGAACCTCCTCCAATAGCCTCGAAGTGTCGTTTTTCCGGGGTACGAGTGTAAAATCTTCCGCTCGTGGAACGCAACGGGCCATTTTGCCCGGCTTCCCATGCGGACCCGGGGAGCCTGGGCCCCCTCCCGGGGTGCCAGGCCAGAAGCCAGCTAAGCCCACAACCCAGCTCTCCATCTGGACCCGGGCACCCACCATTAAGCACCCCTCCAGAACCTCCTCCAATAGCCTCGAAGTGTCGTTTTTCCGGGGTACGAGTGTAAAATCTTCCGCTCGTGGAACGCAACGGGCCATTTTGCCCGGCTTCCCATGCGGACCCGGGGAGCCTGGGCCCCCTCCCGGGGTGCCAGGCCAGAAGCCAGCTAAGCCCACAACCCAGCTCTCCATCTGGACCCGGGCACCCACCATTAAGCACCCCTCCAGAACCTCCTCCAATAGCCTCGAAGTGTCGTTTTTCCGGGGTACGAGTGTAAAATCTTCCGCTCGTGGAACGCAACGGGCCATTTTGCCCGGCTTCCCATGCGGACCCGGGGAGCCTGGGCCCCCTCCCGGGGTGCCAGGCCAGAAGCCAGCTAAGCCCACAACCCAGCTCTCCATCTGGACCCGGGCACCCACCATTAAGCACCCCTCCAGAACCTCCTCCAATAGCCTCGAAGTGTCGTTTTTCCGGGGTACGAGTGTAAAATCTTCCGCTCGTGGAACGCAACGGGCCATTTTGCCCGGCTTCCCATGCGGACCCGGGGAGCCTGGGCCCCCTCCCGGGGTGCCAGGCCAGAAGCCAGCTAAGCCCACAACCCAGCTCTCCATCTGGACCCGGGCACCCACCATTAAGCACCCCTCCAGAACCTCCTCCAATAGCCTCGAAGTGTCGTTTTTCCGGGGTACGAGTGTAAAATCTTCCGCTCGTGGAACGCAACGGGCCATTTTGCCCGGCTTCCCATGCGGACCCGGGGAGCCTGGGCCCCCTCCCGGGGTGCCAGGCCAGAAGCCAGCTAAGCCCACAACCCAGCTCTCCATCTGGACCCGGGCACCCACCATTAAGCACCCCTCCAGAACCTCCTCCAATAGCCTCGAAGTGTCGTTTTTCCGGGGTACGAGTGTAAAATCTTCCGCTCGTGGAACGCAACGGGCCATTTTGCCCGGCTTCCCATGCGGACCCGGGGAGCCTGGGCCCCCTCCCGGGGTGCCAGGCCAGAAGCCAGCTAAGCCCACAACCCAGCTCTCCATCTGGACCCGGGCACCCACCATTAAGCACCCCTCCAGAACCTCCTCCAATAGCCTCGAAGTGTCGTTTTTCCGGGGTACGAGTGTAAAATCTTCCGCTCGTGGAACGCAACGGGCCATTTTGCCCGGCTTCCCATGCGGACCCGGGGAGCCTGGGCCCCCTCCCGGGGTGCCAGGCCAGAAGCCAGCTAAGCCCACAACCCAGCTCTCCATCTGGACCCGGGCACCCACCATTAAGCACCCCTCCAGAACCTCCTCCAATAGCCTCGAAGTGTCGTTTTTCCGGGGTACGAGTGTAAAATCTTCCGCTCGTGGAACGCAACGGGCCATTTTGCCCGGCTTCCCATGCGGACCCGGGGAGCCTGGGCCCCCTCCCGGGGTGCCAGGCCAGAAGCCAGCTAAGCCCACAACCCAGCTCTCCATCTGGACCCGGGCACCCACCATTAAGCACCCCTCCAGAACCTCCTCCAATAGCCTCGAAGTGTCGTTTTTCCGGGGTACGAGTGTAAAATCTTCCGCTCGTGGAACGCAACGGGCCATTTTGCCCGGCTTCCCATGCGGACCCGGGGAGCCTGGGCCCCCTCCCGGGGTGCCAGGCCAGAAGCCAGCTAAGCCCACAACCCAGCTCTCCATCTGGACCCGGGCACCCACCATTAAGCACCCCTCCAGAACCTCCTCCAATAGCCTCGAAGTGTCGTTTTTCCGGGGTACGAGTGTAAAATCTTCCGCTCGTGGAACGCAACGGGCCATTTTGCCCGGCTTCCCATGCGGACCCGGGGAGCCTGGGCCCCCTCCCGGGGTGCCAGGCCAGAAGCCAGCTAAGCCCACAACCCAGCTCTCCATCTGGACCCGGGCACCCACCATTAAGCACCCCTCCAGAACCTCCTCCAATAGCCTCGAAGTGTCGTTTTTCCGGGGTACGAGTGTAAAATCTTCCGCTCGTGGAACGCAACGGGCCATTTTGCCCGGCTTCCCATGCGGACCCGGGGAGCCTGGGCCCCCTCCCGGGGTGCCAGGCCAGAAGCCAGCTAAGCCCACAACCCAGCTCTCCATCTGGACCCGGGCACCCACCATTAAGCACCCCTCCAGAACCTCCTCCAATAGCCTCGAAGTGTCGTTTTTCCGGGGTACGAGTGTAAAATCTTCCGCTCGTGGAACGCAACGGGCCATTTTGCCCGGCTTCCCATGCGGACCCGGGGAGCCTGGGCCCCCTCCCGGGGTGCCAGGCCAGAAGCCAGCTAAGCCCACAACCCAGCTCTCCATCTGGACCCGGGCACCCACCATTAAGCACCCCTCCAGAACCTCCTCCAATAGCCTCGAAGTGTCGTTTTTCCGGGGTACGAGTGTAAAATCTTCCGCTCGTGGAACGCAACGGGCCATTTTGCCCGGCTTCCCATGCGGACCCGGGGAGCCTGGGCCCCCTCCCGGGGTGCCAGGCCAGAAGCCAGCTAAGCCCACAACCCAGCTCTCCATCTGGACCCGGGCACCCACCATTAAGCACCCCTCCAGAACCTCCTCCAATAGCCTCGAAGTGTCGTTTTTCCGGGGTACGAGTGTAAAATCTTCCGCTCGTGGAACGCAACGGGCCATTTTGCCCGGCTTCCCATGCGGACCCGGGGAGCCTGGGCCCCCTCCCGGGGTGCCAGGCCAGAAGCCAGCTAAGCCCACAACCCAGCTCTCCATCTGGACCCGGGCACCCACCATTAAGCACCCCTCCAGAACCTCCTCCAATAGCCTCGAAGTGTCGTTTTTCCGGGGTACGAGTGTAAAATCTTCCGCTCGTGGAACGCAACGGGCCATTTTGCCCGGCTTCCCATGCGGACCCGGGGAGCCTGGGCCCCCTCCCGGGGTGCCAGGCCAGAAGCCAGCTAAGCCCACAACCCAGCTCTCCATCTGGACCCGGGCACCCACCATTAAGCACCCCTCCAGAACCTCCTCCAATAGCCTCGAAGTGTCGTTTTTCCGGGGTACGAGTGTAAAATCTTCCGCTCGTGGAACGCAACGGGCCATTTTGCCCGGCTTCCCATGCGGACCCGGGGAGCCTGGGCCCCCTCCCGGGGTGCCAGGCCAGAAGCCAGCTAAGCCCACAACCCAGCTCTCCATCTGGACCCGGGCACCCACCATTAAGCACCCCTCCAGAACCTCCTCCAATAGCCTCGAAGTGTCGTTTTTCCGGGGTACGAGTGTAAAATCTTCCGCTCGTGGAACGCAACGGGCCATTTTGCCCGGCTTCCCATGCGGACCCGGGGAGCCTGGGCCCCCTCCCGGGGTGCCAGGCCAGAAGCCAGCTAAGCCCACAACCCAGCTCTCCATCTGGACCCGGGCACCCACCATTAAGCACCCCTCCAGAACCTCCTCCAATAGCCTCGAAGTGTCGTTTTTCCGGGGTACGAGTGTAAAATCTTCCGCTCGTGGAACGCAACGGGCCATTTTGCCCGGCTTCCCATGCGGACCCGGGGAGCCTGGGCCCCCTCCCGGGGTGCCAGGCCAGAAGCCAGCTAAGCCCACAACCCAGCTCTCCATCTGGACCCGGGCACCCACCATTAAGCACCCCTCCAGAACCTCCTCCAATAGCCTCGAAGTGTCGTTTTTCCGGGGTACGAGTGTAAAATCTTCCGCTCGTGGAACGCAACGGGCCATTTTGCCCGGCTTCCCATGCGGACCCGGGGAGCCTGGGCCCCCTCCCGGGGTGCCAGGCCAGAAGCCAGCTAAGCCCACAACCCAGCTCTCCATCTGGACCCGGGCACCCACCATTAAGCACCCCTCCAGAACCTCCTCCAATAGCCTCGAAGTGTCGTTTTTCCGGGGTACGAGTGTAAAATCTTCCGCTCGTGGAACGCAACGGGCCATTTTGCCCGGCTTCCCATGCGGACCCGGGGAGCCTGGGCCCCCTCCCGGGGTGCCAGGCCAGAAGCCAGCTAAGCCCACAACCCAGCTCTCCATCTGGACCCGGGCACCCACCATTAAGCACCCCTCCAGAACCTCCTCCAATAGCCTCGAAGTGTCGTTTTTCCGGGGTACGAGTGTAAAATCTTCCGCTCGTGGAACGCAACGGGCCATTTTGCCCGGCTTCCCATGCGGACCCGGGGAGCCTGGGCCCCCTCCCGGGGTGCCAGGCCAGAAGCCAGCTAAGCCCACAACCCAGCTCTCCATCTGGACCCGGGCACCCACCATTAAGCACCCCTCCAGAACCTCCTCCAATAGCCTCGAAGTGTCGTTTTTCCGGGGTACGAGTGTAAAATCTTCCGCTCGTGGAACGCAACGGGCCATTTTGCCCGGCTTCCCATGCGGACCCGGGGAGCCTGGGCCCCCTCCCGGGGTGCCAGGCCAGAAGCCAGCTAAGCCCACAACCCAGCTCTCCATCTGGACCCGGGCACCCACCATTAAGCACCCCTCCAGAACCTCCTCCAATAGCCTCGAAGTGTCGTTTTTCCGGGGTACGAGTGTAAAATCTTCCGCTCGTGGAACGCAACGGGCCATTTTGCCCGGCTTCCCATGCGGACCCGGGGAGCCTGGGCCCCCTCCCGGGGTGCCAGGCCAGAAGCCAGCTAAGCCCACAACCCAGCTCTCCATCTGGACCCGGGCACCCACCATTAAGCACCCCTCCAGAACCTCCTCCAATAGCCTCGAAGTGTCGTTTTTCCGGGGTACGAGTGTAAAATCTTCCGCTCGTGGAACGCAACGGGCCATTTTGCCCGGCTTCCCATGCGGACCCGGGGAGCCTGGGCCCCCTCCCGGGGTGCCAGGCCAGAAGCCAGCTAAGCCCACAACCCAGCTCTCCATCTGGACCCGGGCACCCACCATTAAGCACCCCTCCAGAACCTCCTCCAATAGCCTCGAAGTGTCGTTTTTCCGGGGTACGAGTGTAAAATCTTCCGCTCGTGGAACGCAACGGGCCATTTTGCCCGGCTTCCCATGCGGACCCGGGGAGCCTGGGCCCCCTCCCGGGGTGCCAGGCCAGAAGCCAGCTAAGCCCACAACCCAGCTCTCCATCTGGACCCGGGCACCCACCATTAAGCACCCCTCCAGAACCTCCTCCAATAGCCTCGAAGTGTCGTTTTTCCGGGGTACGAGTGTAAAATCTTCCGCTCGTGGAACGCAACGGGCCATTTTGCCCGGCTTCCCATGCGGACCCGGGGAGCCTGGGCCCCCTCCCGGGGTGCCAGGCCAGAAGCCAGCTAAGCCCACAACCCAGCTCTCCATCTGGACCCGGGCACCCACCATTAAGCACCCCTCCAGAACCTCCTCCAATAGCCTCGAAGTGTCGTTTTTCCGGGGTACGAGTGTAAAATCTTCCGCTCGTGGAACGCAACGGGCCATTTTGCCCGGCTTCCCATGCGGACCCGGGGAGCCTGGGCCCCCTCCCGGGGTGCCAGGCCAGAAGCCAGCTAAGCCCACAACCCAGCTCTCCATCTGGACCCGGGCACCCACCATTAAGCACCCCTCCAGAACCTCCTCCAATAGCCTCGAAGTGTCGTTTTTCCGGGGTACGAGTGTAAAATCTTCCGCTCGTGGAACGCAACGGGCCATTTTGCCCGGCTTCCCATGCGGACCCGGGGAGCCTGGGCCCCCTCCCGGGGTGCCAGGCCAGAAGCCAGCTAAGCCCACAACCCAGCTCTCCATCTGGACCCGGGCACCCACCATTAAGCACCCCTCCAGAACCTCCTCCAATAGCCTCGAAGTGTCGTTTTTCCGGGGTACGAGTGTAAAATCTTCCGCTCGTGGAACGCAACGGGCCATTTTGCCCGGCTTCCCATGCGGACCCGGGGAGCCTGGGCCCCCTCCCGGGGTGCCAGGCCAGAAGCCAGCTAAGCCCACAACCCAGCTCTCCATCTGGACCCGGGCACCCACCATTAAGCACCCCTCCAGAACCTCCTCCAATAGCCTCGAAGTGTCGTTTTTCCGGGGTACGAGTGTAAAATCTTCCGCTCGTGGAACGCAACGGGCCATTTTGCCCGGCTTCCCATGCGGACCCGGGGAGCCTGGGCCCCCTCCCGGGGTGCCAGGCCAGAAGCCAGCTAAGCCCACAACCCAGCTCTCCATCTGGACCCGGGCACCCACCATTAAGCACCCCTCCAGAACCTCCTCCAATAGCCTCGAAGTGTCGTTTTTCCGGGGTACGAGTGTAAAATCTTCCGCTCGTGGAACGCAACGGGCCATTTTGCCCGGCTTCCCATGCGGACCCGGGGAGCCTGGGCCCCCTCCCGGGGTGCCAGGCCAGAAGCCAGCTAAGCCCACAACCCAGCTCTCCATCTGGACCCGGGCACCCACCATTAAGCACCCCTCCAGAACCTCCTCCAATAGCCTCGAAGTGTCGTTTTTCCGGGGTACGAGTGTAAAATCTTCCGCTCGTGGAACGCAACGGGCCATTTTGCCCGGCTTCCCATGCGGACCCGGGGAGCCTGGGCCCCCTCCCGGGGTGCCAGGCCAGAAGCCAGCTAAGCCCACAACCCAGCTCTCCATCTGGACCCGGGCACCCACCATTAAGCACCCCTCCAGAACCTCCTCCAATAGCCTCGAAGTGTCGTTTTTCCGGGGTACGAGTGTAAAATCTTCCGCTCGTGGAACGCAACGGGCCATTTTGCCCGGCTTCCCATGCGGACCCGGGGAGCCTGGGCCCCCTCCCGGGGTGCCAGGCCAGAAGCCAGCTAAGCCCACAACCCAGCTCTCCATCTGGACCCGGGCACCCACCATTAAGCACCCCTCCAGAACCTCCTCCAATAGCCTCGAAGTGTCGTTTTTCCGGGGTACGAGTGTAAAATCTTCCGCTCGTGGAACGCAACGGGCCATTTTGCCCGGCTTCCCATGCGGACCCGGGGAGCCTGGGCCCCCTCCCGGGGTGCCAGGCCAGAAGCCAGCTAAGCCCACAACCCAGCTCTCCATCTGGACCCGGGCACCCACCATTAAGCACCCCTCCAGAACCTCCTCCAATAGCCTCGAAGTGTCGTTTTTCCGGGGTACGAGTGTAAAATCTTCCGCTCGTGGAACGCAACGGGCCATTTTGCCCGGCTTCCCATGCGGACCCGGGGAGCCTGGGCCCCCTCCCGGGGTGCCAGGCCAGAAGCCAGCTAAGCCCACAACCCAGCTCTCCATCTGGACCCGGGCACCCACCATTAAGCACCCCTCCAGAACCTCCTCCAATAGCCTCGAAGTGTCGTTTTTCCGGGGTACGAGTGTAAAATCTTCCGCTCGTGGAACGCAACGGGCCATTTTGCCCGGCTTCCCATGCGGACCCGGGGAGCCTGGGCCCCCTCCCGGGGTGCCAGGCCAGAAGCCAGCTAAGCCCACAACCCAGCTCTCCATCTGGACCCGGGCACCCACCATTAAGCACCCCTCCAGAACCTCCTCCAATAGCCTCGAAGTGTCGTTTTTCCGGGGTACGAGTGTAAAATCTTCCGCTCGTGGAACGCAACGGGCCATTTTGCCCGGCTTCCCATGCGGACCCGGGGAGCCTGGGCCCCCTCCCGGGGTGCCAGGCCAGAAGCCAGCTAAGCCCACAACCCAGCTCTCCATCTGGACCCGGGCACCCACCATTAAGCACCCCTCCAGAACCTCCTCCAATAGCCTCGAAGTGTCGTTTTTCCGGGGTACGAGTGTAAAATCTTCCGCTCGTGGAACGCAACGGGCCATTTTGCCCGGCTTCCCATGCGGACCCGGGGAGCCTGGGCCCCCTCCCGGGGTGCCAGGCCAGAAGCCAGCTAAGCCCACAACCCAGCTCTCCATCTGGACCCGGGCACCCACCATTAAGCACCCCTCCAGAACCTCCTCCAATAGCCTCGAAGTGTCGTTTTTCCGGGGTACGAGTGTAAAATCTTCCGCTCGTGGAACGCAACGGGCCATTTTGCCCGGCTTCCCATGCGGACCCGGGGAGCCTGGGCCCCCTCCCGGGGTGCCAGGCCAGAAGCCAGCTAAGCCCACAACCCAGCTCTCCATCTGGACCCGGGCACCCACCATTAAGCACCCCTCCAGAACCTCCTCCAATAGCCTCGAAGTGTCGTTTTTCCGGGGTACGAGTGTAAAATCTTCCGCTCGTGGAACGCAACGGGCCATTTTGCCCGGCTTCCCATGCGGACCCGGGGAGCCTGGGCCCCCTCCCGGGGTGCCAGGCCAGAAGCCAGCTAAGCCCACAACCCAGCTCTCCATCTGGACCCGGGCACCCACCATTAAGCACCCCTCCAGAACCTCCTCCAATAGCCTCGAAGTGTCGTTTTTCCGGGGTACGAGTGTAAAATCTTCCGCTCGTGGAACGCAACGGGCCATTTTGCCCGGCTTCCCATGCGGACCCGGGGAGCCTGGGCCCCCTCCCGGGGTGCCAGGCCAGAAGCCAGCTAAGCCCACAACCCAGCTCTCCATCTGGACCCGGGCACCCACCATTAAGCACCCCTCCAGAACCTCCTCCAATAGCCTCGAAGTGTCGTTTTTCCGGGGTACGAGTGTAAAATCTTCCGCTCGTGGAACGCAACGGGCCATTTTGCCCGGCTTCCCATGCGGACCCGGGGAGCCTGGGCCCCCTCCCGGGGTGCCAGGCCAGAAGCCAGCTAAGCCCACAACCCAGCTCTCCATCTGGACCCGGGCACCCACCATTAAGCACCCCTCCAGAACCTCCTCCAATAGCCTCGAAGTGTCGTTTTTCCGGGGTACGAGTGTAAAATCTTCCGCTCGTGGAACGCAACGGGCCATTTTGCCCGGCTTCCCATGCGGACCCGGGGAGCCTGGGCCCCCTCCCGGGGTGCCAGGCCAGAAGCCAGCTAAGCCCACAACCCAGCTCTCCATCTGGACCCGGGCACCCACCATTAAGCACCCCTCCAGAACCTCCTCCAATAGCCTCGAAGTGTCGTTTTTCCGGGGTACGAGTGTAAAATCTTCCGCTCGTGGAACGCAACGGGCCATTTTGCCCGGCTTCCCATGCGGACCCGGGGAGCCTGGGCCCCCTCCCGGGGTGCCAGGCCAGAAGCCAGCTAAGCCCACAACCCAGCTCTCCATCTGGACCCGGGCACCCACCATTAAGCACCCCTCCAGAACCTCCTCCAATAGCCTCGAAGTGTCGTTTTTCCGGGGTACGAGTGTAAAATCTTCCGCTCGTGGAACGCAACGGGCCATTTTGCCCGGCTTCCCATGCGGACCCGGGGAGCCTGGGCCCCCTCCCGGGGTGCCAGGCCAGAAGCCAGCTAAGCCCACAACCCAGCTCTCCATCTGGACCCGGGCACCCACCATTAAGCACCCCTCCAGAACCTCCTCCAATAGCCTCGAAGTGTCGTTTTTCCGGGGTACGAGTGTAAAATCTTCCGCTCGTGGAACGCAACGGGCCATTTTGCCCGGCTTCCCATGCGGACCCGGGGAGCCTGGGCCCCCTCCCGGGGTGCCAGGCCAGAAGCCAGCTAAGCCCACAACCCAGCTCTCCATCTGGACCCGGGCACCCACCATTAAGCACCCCTCCAGAACCTCCTCCAATAGCCTCGAAGTGTCGTTTTTCCGGGGTACGAGTGTAAAATCTTCCGCTCGTGGAACGCAACGGGCCATTTTGCCCGGCTTCCCATGCGGACCCGGGGAGCCTGGGCCCCCTCCCGGGGTGCCAGGCCAGAAGCCAGCTAAGCCCACAACCCAGCTCTCCATCTGGACCCGGGCACCCACCATTAAGCACCCCTCCAGAACCTCCTCCAATAGCCTCGAAGTGTCGTTTTTCCGGGGTACGAGTGTAAAATCTTCCGCTCGTGGAACGCAACGGGCCATTTTGCCCGGCTTCCCATGCGGACCCGGGGAGCCTGGGCCCCCTCCCGGGGTGCCAGGCCAGAAGCCAGCTAAGCCCACAACCCAGCTCTCCATCTGGACCCGGGCACCCACCATTAAGCACCCCTCCAGAACCTCCTCCAATAGCCTCGAAGTGTCGTTTTTCCGGGGTACGAGTGTAAAATCTTCCGCTCGTGGAACGCAACGGGCCATTTTGCCCGGCTTCCCATGCGGACCCGGGGAGCCTGGGCCCCCTCCCGGGGTGCCAGGCCAGAAGCCAGCTAAGCCCACAACCCAGCTCTCCATCTGGACCCGGGCACCCACCATTAAGCACCCCTCCAGAACCTCCTCCAATAGCCTCGAAGTGTCGTTTTTCCGGGGTACGAGTGTAAAATCTTCCGCTCGTGGAACGCAACGGGCCATTTTGCCCGGCTTCCCATGCGGACCCGGGGAGCCTGGGCCCCCTCCCGGGGTGCCAGGCCAGAAGCCAGCTAAGCCCACAACCCAGCTCTCCATCTGGACCCGGGCACCCACCATTAAGCACCCCTCCAGAACCTCCTCCAATAGCCTCGAAGTGTCGTTTTTCCGGGGTACGAGTGTAAAATCTTCCGCTCGTGGAACGCAACGGGCCATTTTGCCCGGCTTCCCATGCGGACCCGGGGAGCCTGGGCCCCCTCCCGGGGTGCCAGGCCAGAAGCCAGCTAAGCCCACAACCCAGCTCTCCATCTGGACCCGGGCACCCACCATTAAGCACCCCTCCAGAACCTCCTCCAATAGCCTCGAAGTGTCGTTTTTCCGGGGTACGAGTGTAAAATCTTCCGCTCGTGGAACGCAACGGGCCATTTTGCCCGGCTTCCCATGCGGACCCGGGGAGCCTGGGCCCCCTCCCGGGGTGCCAGGCCAGAAGCCAGCTAAGCCCACAACCCAGCTCTCCATCTGGACCCGGGCACCCACCATTAAGCACCCCTCCAGAACCTCCTCCAATAGCCTCGAAGTGTCGTTTTTCCGGGGTACGAGTGTAAAATCTTCCGCTCGTGGAACGCAACGGGCCATTTTGCCCGGCTTCCCATGCGGACCCGGGGAGCCTGGGCCCCCTCCCGGGGTGCCAGGCCAGAAGCCAGCTAAGCCCACAACCCAGCTCTCCATCTGGACCCGGGCACCCACCATTAAGCACCCCTCCAGAACCTCCTCCAATAGCCTCGAAGTGTCGTTTTTCCGGGGTACGAGTGTAAAATCTTCCGCTCGTGGAACGCAACGGGCCATTTTGCCCGGCTTCCCATGCGGACCCGGGGAGCCTGGGCCCCCTCCCGGGGTGCCAGGCCAGAAGCCAGCTAAGCCCACAACCCAGCTCTCCATCTGGACCCGGGCACCCACCATTAAGCACCCCTCCAGAACCTCCTCCAATAGCCTCGAAGTGTCGTTTTTCCGGGGTACGAGTGTAAAATCTTCCGCTCGTGGAACGCAACGGGCCATTTTGCCCGGCTTCCCATGCGGACCCGGGGAGCCTGGGCCCCCTCCCGGGGTGCCAGGCCAGAAGCCAGCTAAGCCCACAACCCAGCTCTCCATCTGGACCCGGGCACCCACCATTAAGCACCCCTCCAGAACCTCCTCCAATAGCCTCGAAGTGTCGTTTTTCCGGGGTACGAGTGTAAAATCTTCCGCTCGTGGAACGCAACGGGCCATTTTGCCCGGCTTCCCATGCGGACCCGGGGAGCCTGGGCCCCCTCCCGGGGTGCCAGGCCAGAAGCCAGCTAAGCCCACAACCCAGCTCTCCATCTGGACCCGGGCACCCACCATTAAGCACCCCTCCAGAACCTCCTCCAATAGCCTCGAAGTGTCGTTTTTCCGGGGTACGAGTGTAAAATCTTCCGCTCGTGGAACGCAACGGGCCATTTTGCCCGGCTTCCCATGCGGACCCGGGGAGCCTGGGCCCCCTCCCGGGGTGCCAGGCCAGAAGCCAGCTAAGCCCACAACCCAGCTCTCCATCTGGACCCGGGCACCCACCATTAAGCACCCCTCCAGAACCTCCTCCAATAGCCTCGAAGTGTCGTTTTTCCGGGGTACGAGTGTAAAATCTTCCGCTCGTGGAACGCAACGGGCCATTTTGCCCGGCTTCCCATGCGGACCCGGGGAGCCTGGGCCCCCTCCCGGGGTGCCAGGCCAGAAGCCAGCTAAGCCCACAACCCAGCTCTCCATCTGGACCCGGGCACCCACCATTAAGCACCCCTCCAGAACCTCCTCCAATAGCCTCGAAGTGTCGTTTTTCCGGGGTACGAGTGTAAAATCTTCCGCTCGTGGAACGCAACGGGCCATTTTGCCCGGCTTCCCATGCGGACCCGGGGAGCCTGGGCCCCCTCCCGGGGTGCCAGGCCAGAAGCCAGCTAAGCCCACAACCCAGCTCTCCATCTGGACCCGGGCACCCACCATTAAGCACCCCTCCAGAACCTCCTCCAATAGCCTCGAAGTGTCGTTTTTCCGGGGTACGAGTGTAAAATCTTCCGCTCGTGGAACGCAACGGGCCATTTTGCCCGGCTTCCCATGCGGACCCGGGGAGCCTGGGCCCCCTCCCGGGGTGCCAGGCCAGAAGCCAGCTAAGCCCACAACCCAGCTCTCCATCTGGACCCGGGCACCCACCATTAAGCACCCCTCCAGAACCTCCTCCAATAGCCTCGAAGTGTCGTTTTTCCGGGGTACGAGTGTAAAATCTTCCGCTCGTGGAACGCAACGGGCCATTTTGCCCGGCTTCCCATGCGGACCCGGGGAGCCTGGGCCCCCTCCCGGGGTGCCAGGCCAGAAGCCAGCTAAGCCCACAACCCAGCTCTCCATCTGGACCCGGGCACCCACCATTAAGCACCCCTCCAGAACCTCCTCCAATAGCCTCGAAGTGTCGTTTTTCCGGGGTACGAGTGTAAAATCTTCCGCTCGTGGAACGCAACGGGCCATTTTGCCCGGCTTCCCATGCGGACCCGGGGAGCCTGGGCCCCCTCCCGGGGTGCCAGGCCAGAAGCCAGCTAAGCCCACAACCCAGCTCTCCATCTGGACCCGGGCACCCACCATTAAGCACCCCTCCAGAACCTCCTCCAATAGCCTCGAAGTGTCGTTTTTCCGGGGTACGAGTGTAAAATCTTCCGCTCGTGGAACGCAACGGGCCATTTTGCCCGGCTTCCCATGCGGACCCGGGGAGCCTGGGCCCCCTCCCGGGGTGCCAGGCCAGAAGCCAGCTAAGCCCACAACCCAGCTCTCCATCTGGACCCGGGCACCCACCATTAAGCACCCCTCCAGAACCTCCTCCAATAGCCTCGAAGTGTCGTTTTTCCGGGGTACGAGTGTAAAATCTTCCGCTCGTGGAACGCAACGGGCCATTTTGCCCGGCTTCCCATGCGGACCCGGGGAGCCTGGGCCCCCTCCCGGGGTGCCAGGCCAGAAGCCAGCTAAGCCCACAACCCAGCTCTCCATCTGGACCCGGGCACCCACCATTAAGCACCCCTCCAGAACCTCCTCCAATAGCCTCGAAGTGTCGTTTTTCCGGGGTACGAGTGTAAAATCTTCCGCTCGTGGAACGCAACGGGCCATTTTGCCCGGCTTCCCATGCGGACCCGGGGAGCCTGGGCCCCCTCCCGGGGTGCCAGGCCAGAAGCCAGCTAAGCCCACAACCCAGCTCTCCATCTGGACCCGGGCACCCACCATTAAGCACCCCTCCAGAACCTCCTCCAATAGCCTCGAAGTGTCGTTTTTCCGGGGTACGAGTGTAAAATCTTCCGCTCGTGGAACGCAACGGGCCATTTTGCCCGGCTTCCCATGCGGACCCGGGGAGCCTGGGCCCCCTCCCGGGGTGCCAGGCCAGAAGCCAGCTAAGCCCACAACCCAGCTCTCCATCTGGACCCGGGCACCCACCATTAAGCACCCCTCCAGAACCTCCTCCAATAGCCTCGAAGTGTCGTTTTTCCGGGGTACGAGTGTAAAATCTTCCGCTCGTGGAACGCAACGGGCCATTTTGCCCGGCTTCCCATGCGGACCCGGGGAGCCTGGGCCCCCTCCCGGGGTGCCAGGCCAGAAGCCAGCTAAGCCCACAACCCAGCTCTCCATCTGGACCCGGGCACCCACCATTAAGCACCCCTCCAGAACCTCCTCCAATAGCCTCGAAGTGTCGTTTTTCCGGGGTACGAGTGTAAAATCTTCCGCTCGTGGAACGCAACGGGCCATTTTGCCCGGCTTCCCATGCGGACCCGGGGAGCCTGGGCCCCCTCCCGGGGTGCCAGGCCAGAAGCCAGCTAAGCCCACAACCCAGCTCTCCATCTGGACCCGGGCACCCACCATTAAGCACCCCTCCAGAACCTCCTCCAATAGCCTCGAAGTGTCGTTTTTCCGGGGTACGAGTGTAAAATCTTCCGCTCGTGGAACGCAACGGGCCATTTTGCCCGGCTTCCCATGCGGACCCGGGGAGCCTGGGCCCCCTCCCGGGGTGCCAGGCCAGAAGCCAGCTAAGCCCACAACCCAGCTCTCCATCTGGACCCGGGCACCCACCATTAAGCACCCCTCCAGAACCTCCTCCAATAGCCTCGAAGTGTCGTTTTTCCGGGGTACGAGTGTAAAATCTTCCGCTCGTGGAACGCAACGGGCCATTTTGCCCGGCTTCCCATGCGGACCCGGGGAGCCTGGGCCCCCTCCCGGGGTGCCAGGCCAGAAGCCAGCTAAGCCCACAACCCAGCTCTCCATCTGGACCCGGGCACCCACCATTAAGCACCCCTCCAGAACCTCCTCCAATAGCCTCGAAGTGTCGTTTTTCGGGGTACGAGTGTAAAATCTTCCGCTCTAACGCAACGGGCCATTTTGCCCTCCCTTCCCAAAACCCTTCAACCCATCTTCCCTTTTCTCCATTTCCCCACCTTTTATCCTTCCATCCTCCCTCACCTCCCCCCCCCCCTCTCACCCAATTCCCTTTCCCCCCCCCCCAACCTCCCCACCTCCCCCCACCCACTCCACTCCTATACTAAAACCTTTTCCTCTATACCCAACAACCTACTATTCCTCCCTTTCCCAAAATCCCTTCAACCCATCCTCCCTTTTCTCATTTCCCCACCCTTTTATCCCTTCCCTCCTCCTCACCTCCCCCCCCCCCTCACACCCACATTCCCCTTTCCCCCCCCCAACCTCCCCCCACCCTCCCCCACCACCCCACTCCACTCCTATACTAAAAAACTTTTACCTCTATACCCCACAACCTCACTATTCCCTCCCCTTTCCCAAAATCCCTTAACCCCATCTTCCCTTTTTCATTTCCCCACCCTTTATCCCTTCCCTTCCCTCACCTCCCCCCCCCCCTCTCACCCACATTCCCCTTTCCCTCCCCAACCCCCCACCCTCCCACACCCCACTCCACTCCTATACTAAAATTTTACCTCTATAACCCCACAACTCATATTCCCTCCCTTTCCCAAATCCCTTTCAACCCCCCCATCTTCCCC
>CM076980.1:50438303-50445300 GCA_039105355.1 Benthosema pterotum | reverse complement strand
TGTGTGTGTGTGTGTGTGTGTGTGTGTGTGTGTGTGTGTGTGTGTGTGTGTGTGTGTGTGTGTGTGTGTGTGTGTGCGTGTGCGTGCGTCCGTGCGTATGCAGCATATGACCCGATAAGGACAAACAAAGGCCGATACTGATACTTCTCTGATACCCATGCAGTATGTGATACCGATATGATAAAAAAAAAAGGGCCGACCGAATACTTTTTGGCCCTGATATGGTATCAGGACATCCCTAGTTTGGGTTATGAGTTCAGGGTGTCGTCATGAATTATTATTTAGTGTTTATCCCACATGGCTCTGGAGATTGGATCAGCAGGAGTACAGAGAGTCATGTTAGAGGTCTTGGTTTAGATCTCACAACCCTACATGGAGGGATGAATTGGTTCTGTTCCAGTCATTTAAAACAGGTTTTAATTTGGATTGTCTATTTCTGTTATTTTGATGCCATATAGATTCTAGCAGTGTGCATTTATTGTATTTCTGCATTGGTTTTATGATTGTGTGTTTTTCTTTCTTTTAAGTGGACAAACAGGAGTAATAGTGAATGTGTTGGAGGACTAGGGTGGAACATTCTCAGGCGTAACCCACCTCACCCCTGCCCTAGCTCTTGCTTCGTTTGCAAATTGTGTCACTTCCTGCCAAACATCCACTCATTATTGTTTTTACTGTTATTCTCTATTTTGTATCTGTTGTTCATTTTATTATTATTCAAATAAAGATTATTTGATTCTAATTCTTCTTATCTGTGTCATATTCTACTATAGACCTTCGCAGTGACGTCACCAACCCTGTTCCACTAGTGGATTCCTCATTCATTTTCCTCATTGACTTTTCCAAAATGCTTAATAAAAACACGATTGCGCCGCGGCCAAAGCCAACTCGGGTCGTGACAAATCATGACAACAAACACAATATTGTCATATACTATCTAATTAGCAAGAAGTAGAAAACTTTTTGTTTCGTTTTTCATCTTAGAAATTATTTAATTATCCCAAAAGTGTGCCATCATGATTCGTCACGACCTGAGTTGGCTTTGTCTGCGGCGTAATCGTCTTTATATAAATTATTTTCGAAAAGTCTATGAGAAAAATGAATAGGGAATCAGTTTCTGGAACAGGGGCGGTGATGTCACTGCGCAGGTCTATTGGGTTATGCTTGTTATGTAATTTATAACAATATAGTTGGACACCATGCGATAATGCCAGCCGTCACACACTTTATCATGTGGCATTTTCTAAGTGCAAAACTCTGGTCCCATTGAAAATGAACTAGAAGGCACAATGTATTACTCTCCGTCTGTAAAGCCCTTTAGTTTTGGTCTCCAAACAACACCAAAGAACGACTTGCAAAATGGTTCAATTATATTTCACTTTCAGAAAAAGACTTTTGGTTATTATATTACATTACTTGATTCAGTATTTGGATATTTGATGTTCATTTTAGCGGACCCACCCCCTTCCTACACAAACCCATTATAGCCTAAAGCCCTGTTCATATACTCTCCAACTTCCAAACTTTTCGTCGGAAAGATCACATGTTATTTCTTTTTATTATTTCCCTCTCCGACTACGTGTAACCGGTTGGATCCGACTCACTCTGCGTTGTGTTAGGAGGGACAACCCAGGACTCTTGTGGAGACTGCAGATGTTTATTCTGACAGAAAATAACACAGAACACGTCTCCACGTTAGCCTCGTGCATACAGTACACAGGTCTCCTCTATAAAACAGAAATGACACGCTGTATAAATCATTTTGTAGATACAATTCCTTTTGTTATACAGGACGTAACAAAAGACACCCACCTCGTTCCAATCGCGGAATTAAAAGAGGAAGAGGTGAAGGCATCATGGGAAATTATACACGAGGCAGACTGTACCAACCTAAAGGGACTATACGTAGAGAATCATGGGGAATCTTGTCAGGTAGAAGAACTGATATGATATTTTGTGTAATTATACACACTGTTCACTATTCACACTGTTACATACACACAAAGCTGCGGATCTGAAGGTATCGAAAGAAGTGTTGATTTGAAAGGGAATATTTTTCAGATAGCAGTTGAAAAGAGGCAAATACACCATTGATATATAGATTTTTGATATTTGTAATCCCGAGAGATGACCATACAGAAAATGTGTCATCTCTCAGAGATGGACGGAATAGAGGATTGTCTAACTAGAACAACTTAAAGCAATTCTAAACAATGTAGAGGACAAAAAGTGCAATCGCACACATCCATGCAACCTGGTGACGTGAGTCAGTCTTTCTGAATCTGGCGATTCGATATTGATATCATGGCATTAAGAATTGTGATATATTGGCAAATCGATTTATTGCACAGAGCACAGAAGCACTGAGCAGCAGCAGCAGCAGTGCGTCGTCACTACCGGGTTTCACCCACAACTCCACGCCATGCACTACCTCTATGACCTCAGGGACCCCCGACGCACCCAGCAGAGAGCCCTCCTCCTCCCCCTCCTCCTCACCCCCAGCTCCCCTGATTGCTGCAGCAACAACAGGTCTCTCTCTCTCACTCTCTGTCAATCTCTGTCACTCTCTGTCACTCACTCACGCACGCACGCACGCACGCACGCACGCACACACACACACACACACACACACACACACACACACACACACACACACACACAGTTCTGGACCAGCTGCAGGACTTAAGCAAGTGTCTGTCTGCAGGCAAACAGCTGCAGCATCAAAGTAGAAGCAACATAGAGGGGAATAATCTCGAGTACCCATACACACATTTACACCAATACAGCCTCACTCTTTGCTGTCAACTCTGCCCCGCCCAGCAATACTGTTAGACTGTATGCGCCCTAAGACAAAACAGAATTGTTGTCAGGGGCGGATGTAACATTTCCCAATATGGGGGGCAGGAGAAAATGGTATGGGTGCAACTTCGATGAAGTCACACCCATACCATTTTTGGTTACAGGACTTTTATTAGGCAAGTAAAGCATCAATAATAACATCAGTTGTAGTTGAAGTTGCAACAGACACGCGGCATGCATAAAGCTAAAGGTCTGACTCAGAGAGTTTTCTGTTTTCAATGATGAAATGCTGTTGGTTTAGTGGTGACACAGCTGTAGTTATAGTAGCAGTAGTAGTGTTCCAAATCATTTTAATTTGAAATATCTTGGGTTGTTCTGCAATCATGTCATCATGTTTGGTGGGGCAGACTGGGCATTTAGGGGCACCCCTGAGCCAGATGCTCTCAGCTTCATTGATTTAAATGTCTGTACCCAGCCTTTGAGTGCACACACACACATTTACACTGATACAGCCTGACTCTTTGCTGTCTGTCTTCAAAGTCAACTCTGCCCCGCCCATCGATGCAGTTCGGCTGTATCGGTGTAAATGTGTGTGATGTACCCTAAGACAAAAATGTTACTGGAGGTTAACTTCTTCAATCCAGTGAAAATACATGTCTGTCTCTACACTACAGGCAGTAGTTTCTCTAGAACATAAAGCCTTGGGTCTGTTGGCCATGCACATGGAGCCTTGTTCATTTTGCTGTGCCATTAATGGATTGATTGATTTGTTTTGTGCAGAAAGCGTCCAGCAGCAGACGTGACGGACGGCCAACTGCCAACAGAAAATGGAGGAAAATTACAGGTGATGGAGGAACAGAAAACAAATAGGAGGGCGGAGAAAAAGAGAAGGAAAAGGAAACGAAATAGAATCAACAGAAAAATGAGGGAAATGGCTGCTGCTGTATAAATAAATACAGGGAATGTTGAACTTGAATTTAAGTTGGAAGTGTTGTTTTTTTTTTGTCATTTCATTAACGCATATTGTTAGTTATCATAATGGTTTTGCATTTTGCACATGATTATGTCATATTTGAAAGACGTGTTATGACAATGGAAACCAGCCTGCCGGCTTGTATTTGAATCCATTTGAATGCATTTTGAATAAAGTTTTCAATCAATGACAATGTTGAGTTACCAAGGATGATAATTAAGGGTGTGCGCATTATGAATGATGTATGATTTCTGTAAACATGGTGGTTGCTTATACTGATGCCCTATAGCTCTGGTCCATAGCTCCACTGCTTCTAGGATTCTGCCTCGCAACACACACACACACACACACACACACACACACACACACACACACACACACACACACACACACACACACACACACACACACACACACACACACACACACACACACACACACACACACACACACACACACACACACACACACACACACACACACACACACACACACACACACACACACACACACACACACACACACACACACACACACACACACACACACACACACTTTTTGGCCAGGACACTGGAAAAACAACCGAGAGAAAACCGCCATAGAGAATTTTTCCTATACGTGAAAAACAACCTTTTTCTGGCCAAAAAGTCAATTTTATCCGTGTGGTGGGGGGCTCAGTGGTCCACTAAGGAAAAGTAGGCTTTCTCTTTGTATTGGTGAGTAGGTAAAACGGTCTTTATATTTCTACCAGTGACGTGCAATGAGGGTTGGGGTTGGGGAGGCACTGACTCCAAGTCAGATTTACAAACGTAGGCCTACAGTATGACGCTAAGGCAGGGGTTTTCAACAGGTGGTCCGGGGACCACCAGTGGTCCCTGAGAGGGTTCCAGCTGAACTGCAGGCTAAATGATGGACAGTTGGTTAACCAGATGTAACTCTTTGAGAGCGTAAACATGAAACCAAATGGCCCCTTGCGGGTCCATTTGGTTTCATTTTTACACCATCAAGAGTTAAAATATTCATCATGTGAATTAGCCCAAGTCTACACAACTAGAGAATGTAGAAGATTAATGGTCATTTTGATCTGTATGTTTGACTGTGTTTTTCCCAAATCCAGTCTGGACAAAAACAAAATAAATCTTTAGTTTTGGGGTCTGTGGGGCTAAAATGTCATCAAATGGTGGTCCATGGCTCAAATGCTGAATAGATAAAGGGCCCTGGTATGTAAAAGGTTAAAAACCACTGTTGTAAACAGCTCCTGCATGACTTTTATTCTAGTTTTCAGGTGATAACATGCAAGGCCCTGATAGAGTAGCCTACAGGTTTCTGAGCCACACACTGTACAAGTCTGCCCTCTTGTGGCTGAAATACTGTGAGAATCTGAAGAATGCAGTGGCAGGTTGGAGCCTACAGAGCAAACGGTCATGTTTAACACTACATTGATTATTCACAAATATCCTAGTCATGGGTTTATTTCAATTATTTCAGACATCAACTATTTCTCTTATTTGTATCAAATTAAAATAATGATTTGGGTTCATTACTCAGTTGTGTTTAAAAAAGGTAATTCAAATGTTGTTCATTATTGTCTTTTATAATCCTATAATCCTAGACTTCCTCCAAACTAGTGTACTGTAGAAAGAGAAGAGAGTGGCGACACGCTTTGATCTCACACTGGCTGGAGCTCTGCAAGTTCCAAACATAGGCCTACATAGCTGCGTCACAATTTACTTAGAAGATACGTTAAGTTAAGCGAGTTCTATAACAAATCACTATTTACTAGAGGGATGAGAGGTCTGTTAATGCTTTAAAATGTCTTAAAATGCTGTAATTTCGCCAATCTAACTGCAAACGCATGATGTGCTGTCAATGGAGCTGAATGGCCAGAGTGGTTTGTTTGGAACTTGAATCCCTCCTTATGGAGGATTATATTTTTTGTTCATGACAAGAAGTCTCCTTTGAACTGTTTGGTTATGATTTGTTTGTTTCTCCTGTTGTAGCACATACTGGTAAATATGTAAACCCTTCATATCTGTATTCATAGTCAAACAGATGTTACACTACAGTCCAGAGAGGTTAAATGGGGTATTTCATAAAAAAAAAAAAAAAAAAAAAAAAAAAAAAGTCTACTCAGTCTCATGTGAACACAAGAGGCACAATTCTCCCCGGAAGAGGAAGAGGGGCCCAGAAAGGTGGAGACTCCGCACCGAAAACAACCTGCTAAGAGGCGCCACTGCCTGCCTGCGACTGACAGAGGATAAGGACACATCCTCCGATCAGAGCCCAGTGATCGGAGGATGAAGCCAACTTCTTATTTCCAAGAAGCCAACTTCTTGTTTCCTCTTTCAGCCCCCAGAAAAAGGAAAGACCAGAGCCCAAGGGCAAGGGCTCTCAGGGAAGCCCCTGGCTGTCCTGATGCAGCAGCTCCCACTGAGGCGAAAGCCTTTCATTGAGAAGGATACGGAGGAGGAGGTGGCGTCGGATAAGGAGGACATCATAAGCTTGTCCTCTGTAAGCTCGGGGGAAGGTAAGATTGAATCAGTACAACTAGTAGCTTCAAATCAACTGAAACTGAAGATAGGCCAAAGTTGAAAGAAGTGGTCATATTAACTGAAATTGATTCAATACTGTAAGAGTGCCCTAAGCTACAAGTTGTATTTTCCTCTCACCTATCCTGCCATTGAACTTGTTATAATTTTAATTTCTCCCAGTGTGGAAGGAACCGAGGAGGGACAGCCCACCATCCCCCATTCTTTTTTCTTCTGACGACGAGGGCTGTTCCACCTCTGTTGCCCCTCCCCCCACCCGGTTGACCAGAAAAGAGATGGCCCTTAAGCCTTTACCTGTCAGTGGCCCCTCCACCCCAGTGGCCCCTACTCTCAGCAAGGCAACCACAAAAGTTAAGATCTTCCACCTCACAGCACCCAAGCCCATTGAGGGTACTCCAGACACAGCCCCCCCCCCTTTGGTAGCCCCTGCCCCTGCCCAGGTGACCACAAAAGACTTGGACCTTAAGCCTTCACCTATCAGTGGCCCCTCCACCCCAGTGGCCCCTCCTCTCAGCAAGGCAACCACAAAAGTTAAGCGCTTCCACCTGTCCAGTCCTTTACCTGTCAGTGGCCCCACCACCCCACTTGCCCGTCCTCTCAGCCAGGCAACAAAAGCAGTTAAGATCTCCCACCTGTCCAGTCCAAGGCAACCAATGAATATGCCCGCCCTCCAGTCCAA
>CM076980.1:50425803-50428303 GCA_039105355.1 Benthosema pterotum | reverse complement strand
AGGCACAATTCTCCCCGGAAGAGGAAGAGGGGCCCAGAAAGGTGGAGACTCCGCACCGAAAACAACCTGCTAAGAGGCGCCACTGCCTGCCTGCGACTGACAGAGGATAAGGACACATCCTCCGATCAGAGCCCAGTGATCGGAGGATGAAGCCAACTTCTTATTTCCAAGAAGCCAACTTCTTGTTTCCTCTTTCAGCCCCCAGAAAAAGGAAAGACCAGAGCCCAAGGGCAAGGGCTCTCAGGGAAGCCCCTGGCTGTCCTGATGCAGCAGCTCCCACTGAGGCGAAAGCCTTTCATTGAGAAGGATACGGAGGAGGAGGTGGCGGCGGATAAGGAGGACATCATAAGCTTGTCCTCTGTAAGCTCGGGGGAAGGTAAGATTGAATCAGTACAACTAGTAGCTTCAAATCAACTGAAACTGAAGATAGGCCAAAGTTGAAAGAAGTGGTCATATTAACTGAAATTGATTCAATACTGTAAGAGTGCCCTAAGCTACAAGTTGTATTTTCCTCTCACCTATCCTGCCATTGAACTTGTTATAATTTTAATTTCTCCCAGTGTGGAAGGAACCGAGGAGGGACAGCCCACCATCCCCCATTCTTTTTTCTTCTGACGACGAGGGCTGTTCCACCTCTGTTGCCCCTCCCCCCACCCGGTTGACCAGAAAAGAGATGGCCCTTAAGCCTTTACCTGTCTGTGGCCCCTCCACCCCAGTGGCCCCTACTCTCAGCAAGGCAACCACAAAAGTTAAGATATTCCACCTCACAGCACCCAAGCCCATTGAGGGTACTCCAGACACGCCCCCTCCCCTTTGGTAGCCCCTGCCCCTGCCCAGGTGACCACAAAAGACATGGACCTTAAGCCTTCACCTATCAGTGGCCCCTCCACCCCAGTGGCCCCTCCTCTCAGAAAGGCAACCACAAAAGTTAAGCGCTTCCACCTGTCCAGTCCTTTACCTGTCAGTGGCCCCACCACCCCACTTGCCCGTCCTCTCAGCCAGGCAACAAAAGCAGTTAAGATCTCCCACCTGTCCAGTCCAAGGCAACCAATGAATATGCCCGCCCTCCAGTCCAATCCGCCCGTCGTCACCTCGCCCGCGTCAGTGGAGACCACTGGGAGCCCACTCTCCAAATATGTGGGCTACACCGACATATTTGGGGGTGTGGGGAAGAGTTCTGCCATGCGGACACAGGACATCGGTAGCACCTGCGGTAACAAAACTATTTTTAATATTTATACAGTTCTGATTACATTTTCCTATCAAAGGTGGATGCAAACTGGATCTTACATATTTGTCTTCTCTCCATCGACAGATGGGGTGCTCAAGAAGTGGCATGAGTTCCTCCTACTGTCGGACCGTGAGGGGAAGCCACGAGAAAATGCGGCTTCCGCTTATGGGCACGTGAAGGCCATTGTAAAGTATATGCTGCTCGGCTGGGAGGACGTGGGGAACCCTGGGCGTAGGTCGCACTGGACCTTCTTGGACCAGCCGGACCATCTTTATAAGTAAGTATAGTTTACACAAAGTGGTACCATGTGTTTTTCTCCTCCTAATGGTATTGTCCCTCAAGCTGAAAAGCTGACTACTTTCTTTCCAGAGCACTGTTGCCTTAATGTCCGTTTTCTTTCTGGCTTTGTCTTTAAAACTTGCGGATTGTACCTTTATTCTTCCGTGGGTGAGTGTGTGTGTGAGCTGAGGGGGGAGGAGGGGGAGGGGGCGCTGAACGAGCTCATCTTGCCGGTGCTCGCTGACGATCACTCCGTGCAGCTGGCCTGGTCCTTTGATCTCAACGACTGGCAATAGCGTGCGTTGTCCACTGCGTTGAAGAACAGTGCGAGTTTTCACTGTAACTCCCTCAAAGCACCAACAGACACAAGTGGTTTCCTCTACTGATTTAGGGTTTGAAGGTGGTCCTCCAAATTCACCGTGAAAACTAAACAAACAATAAAACAAACGAGTTACAATTATGACACCATGTACCAAACAAAAACATTTCAACAAATACAGGGCAAAACTTAACAACAAAATACCTTGTTGGCTGCGTGCCAGGTTAGGAGGGAATTTCTTCTCTTCTTCTTATCACGTTTTGACAGTCTCTGTGTTACTTTATGTCCTTGTGACCAGTAGCTTACAAAACGGAGCTGCAGCACCTTGCTGCTTGCTTCTTGATGGCTTCGGTATAATGACACAGGCCATACGAGGCATACGAGAACTTGACTTTTACCTTTCAAAATAAGTGTTACAAAAAACGTCTTCAAAATAAAAGCATGACAATGACTTCCCACAAATGACATAAAATAATGTATTTTAACATAAATGTAAGATAAACCATGAACTTTATGCACTTGCACTCTATACATTGCACTTTAGAAAAATAATTATGAACTTATTTTAATGTTTTTATAAATTTGTTTTTAAAGAAATAAAGCAACATATAGCACTTAGTGGCAACTGCAGGGATTAAAGCAAAAAAAAAATCCTGGGCCTGAACTTTCCA